>OMNS01080075.1:0-18718 GCA_900303225.1 Laemonema laureysi
CACACTCCGCCCTAACACACACACACACACACACACACACACACACACAGGCATGAGGTTGGAACAAGCATGAGCCTACACACCCTTCCCATTGTAAATCTTATTTTTGCGTCGCCTGTCTGCACGGCAATTTCATGCCCAGTCGAGCGACCACCGAATCCATTTTGCTTGCTGTGTTTGAGTACTTCCTAGCTCTCTCAGTTTGATGTGGGTGTGTCACTCACAGGTGCTGTGCACACAGACATAGTGAGCTGTAGCCAGCACCCAGGGGTGCTCAGGACCAAAGCTCATTGGTTAACCATGAGCTGTTGTTCCTACAAAGTCTCTAATGACTCTAATGACTAGATTGTTGCCTGTTTTCTATTACATGTGGAAATGTGGAGCTGAACTTTAGAAGTAATGGACCACTTTAAACGCTTGTGACCGCTACTGCAAACAAACATCATATGTCCAAACCTCACAGGAAAACCAAGTGGTCTCACAGCAGGACAAACAAAGTGAGGCTTCCTACGACCTCGTGGCCCTCGATGACCTTGTTGTGAGCCTCCTCTCACGTCCTCCAGTGTCCCGCTTACAGAGAAAGGCTGTCATGATCATCTGTTGGTGTCTTGAGGTCGTCTGTTTGTCCTTTAGTCATGTGAAGACCTGGTGCTTCATGATGATGTTAATATGATGGGAGTTGCATCCTAGGGCTTATAGACTACTTGTACAATGTAGCGTGTGTTCCTTCTACTTTCTCACGTCTCGTGTTCATAAACGTCCTCGTTCAAGAAAGACGACTTTATCTGAAAATGCACTCGGGACAGATGTTGGCAGGAAAGGAAATATGTGATACAGTTTAATAGCTTCACGACCAGAGGAGTCTGTACGTGTTTCTGCCTACCTGGCAGGATACAGATATAATCTGTAGGATCTGCAACGGCCAGACGGTTGAAACATCGGGTCTTCTGGGTCCCTGAGCAACCTTTACACAATACAACAGTTAGGGTGTATTAGGCCTACCGACGAGTTATTGGTTATTTGATGTGCTGAGATAGTGTGTCCTAATGATAGCAACATTTCTAATTATGTTATATCTTATTCACTCATTATTTAGCCGTGTGGCACATTCTGGTTGGTGGAGGGTCGAGAACGGAGGACGAGACGACAGAGGGTGGAGAACAGAGGACGGAGGGTGGAGGACGGAGGGTGGAGAACGGAGGACGAGAGGACAGAGGGTGGAGAACAGAGGACGGAGGGTGGAGGACGGAGGGTGGAGAACGGAGGACGAGAGGACAGAGGGTGGAGAACAGAGGACGGAGGGTGGAGGACGGAGGGTGGAGAACGGAGGACGAGAGGACAGAGGGTGGAGAACAGAGGACGGAGGGTGGAGGGTGGAGGACGCGAATTGATCGGAGGTTGTTAAAATATTCACGCTGAATTAATGTTTACAAAAGTAATTGTTAAATTGATTTGTGTAGTAAGGTTATCACAGGCCTATTTAATGATCTGCAGAGGCAGCGACACCACATCTGATTCATATTGATGTTAATGTTCAACTTTGATTATTTAAATTAACGTTGTGGTTGCGAAAGAAATAGTTAGAAATCATCCGTTGGCCTCTAACTTTGGGAAGCACATAAGAAATATTTTCGGGAGGTCGTCTAATTCCAGTTCATTTGTAGCGTTATCGTTTCGTGTTCATACAGGGTAGGCCTACTAATTCCATTTAATCAAGTTAGAAGAAAAGTTTGACGCTCCATTTTTACCGACACCGGCAACGCGCATCCTATACCCCTGCATGAAATATAAGGAATCCACCGCCTGTCACTCCACGTGTAGGTGGACCAGAGGAGCGGACATCCCGTCGCGGCGGTGGGCGGGGCCTGGGAGGGGTCGCTGCTGCGGTGATTGGCAGGAAGGGTGGAGGGTGGGGGGGCGGAGGCACTTCCTTCCACCGCCAGCCGAGCGTGCATCACATTCAGCACCACCAGCTGGAGGAAAGCGCTTGGATTTGAGCTAACACACCGTATTTGAGGACACTCACCGCCTACTATTTGGGGAATATCGCCGCTGAACGTTCCGTCGGACCCGCACGCAGCGCTAGTTGACCCGGGTAAGCAGTCATCGCGGGCGGTCGCTTCGACCGGCCGCCGCTGGGTCCCGCTAGCCGCCTAGCTTCACCGTGTTGTGCTAACAGGGCTAAGGCGAGGTCCGGGTGGATCATGCAGGGTACTTTTACTAGGGGTTGTCAAAAACACTATCTTACGTTACCTGCGCGCATACCTAAGAAGAATTCATATTCCCTGTTGGTGTAATGTGTCGGTGAATCTCTTTCCAAACAACACGGCTCCACACGACTCTCCGCTCCGACCGCCTTGCGCCGAGCGATGCTATCCAGCCTGCCGGGTGCTGAACGCCTCGGCGGACCCGAGGTGTGCGGAGCAGCCGGCGGAGCCCCGGTAGCATGCTATGCTAGTGTAGCAGGCTACCGGGGCTAACGGACACCGGGAACTGTTATAATACATGGCGCTCTGCCCCGTTTTTAAACGCACACGCTGTCAGTGATCCAGATGTGTTGGAAGTATTGGAAGTGTTTATTGTAATGGTGGTTTTCGTTGTGTCCATGTCCATGCTGGTAGCAGTCCTCTGGTCGTCGCGTTGTGTTATCTGTGTGGTCTTTGTCTCGCTGGTTTGCATTTAATTCGTATTCTTGCAAAGCAAAATGTAAACGTGTCCACGTCGTCACGGCGTCAGCGTGCACAATGTTGCTGTGTTTGCAGTCTTGGATATTAGGCCTACACGTTTGACTTCAGGGCGTCAGGGAGTGGGTAGGAGCCAGTAGGCGTGCAGGTGTGGAGCCCTGGGTGTAGGAGCCGGTAGGCGTGCAGGTGTGGAGCCCTGGGGGAGAGTCTGTTGGGCGTGAGGTGAGACGGGAACTACTGAGCGTCGACTTGATGCTTGGAGAATGACAGTACCAGTTACACTGGGACTCTCTACACAGAGGGGACATGCTGTGTGTTGCAAGGTAGCCCGTATGTGTCAAACAAAACAAATCTTATACTTCTGATGAAACTTGAATGATCGATTTCGCTGGACCCCATAGCAGGGTGGTGCGGAAAAAAAACAACAAAATGCACTAACTTCGCTAGTGCCACATAGCGTCTGAAAAGTTTGAGCAGGCTTTAAAATCCCTTTGTAGTTCAAACAGCATCTGAACAGGCTCATCACACGCACAGTACTTTGGGCGATACACTGAGCTGGAGCCCAGTACTGTACAGCATTCGATTCCTGTAACCGGAGATGCATGTGGGCATGCAGCAGTAGCCTATAGGATCACGTTGGGGCTGTTTATAGAACCTACCAGTGGCATGTAGGCCTGCACCGGGGGACACAGACTCGCTTGTAAATACTCTCAGTGTAGTTGCTATGTTGGTGTCTTCCTTCACCCTGGCAGCCAGGGTGCTGCTAGTAGACTGGCGTTGCCAGAAGCTACTTAGAGCGTCATTGACAACGGTGTTGCCAATAGACTGGAGCACACCTTTGCTTTACAATGCTTTATTTATTTCCATTTTCTCTCGGCTTGGAGAGAAACGAGAGAGAGGTGGGAGATAAAAGAGGTTGAATAGTCGTAGGCTGTGGGCTGTAGGCTCCTCCAGCTCTGCATGCATGCTGCCCCCAGTGCATTGTGTTTCATGCTTGTGTGTTTGTTGTTTTGTTAGTTGTTTTTTACTACCACTAGTCATCCTTATGCGGTGCAACTGTTGTTAGCTAGCTGTTAAACGTCGCTACGCAGGCCTACTAATGCTTTGTGTTGCCTGTTGAACCTATTTAAGTGCTTTATAGTTGTGCGTCCTGGTTTAATGATAAGTTAATTCAAACTGCAGTGGACAGGAACAAGGTAATCTACCTGTCTAGTAATGAGGGACGTTTATAGATATAGACATCTGGAGTCTCTTCACACAGCAGGTATAACACTGTCCATACATCTAATGTGTTGTGGCATGACAGCTCCAGCCTACACCACTCCAGGCGTTTAGCCTGTGATGCCTGTGCCCACCTCTCTGTGTTGACGTTTCCTGCCGGGCCCCTAACATATTGTTGCTGAGTTTTCAGTGAAGCTGTTGTGACAAACAGTTGGCCGGTCAGATCCTGCCACGACTGTGCTTTCTGTGGTTAATGGCCTTTATTCTGTCAACAGGATTAGGATCATGACTATAATTTATGGGCCCCGCTCGGCAATCAATGACAGCCCTGCGGCCTGCATTGTTCCCCTGTCTCCCGGGAGAGGAAGCGCAGAGCCTCCTTTATAGTGCTGGGCCCCGGGGTAACCATGGTACCCGCACCCCATGGTGCTACAACCTGCACACCAAGTTGCATGAAAAACCCAGTGTTCCCAGTAGGATTTGAATCAAGGCCATGGCACCTTCGTGTGTTCAGGTTGTGACGTTCTGCAGCACTTGGAGCCACGTTAAGGATCCAGTCGCTCTGTCTCTGCGTCGGAGGGAGTTCAGAATATGACTCTACCCCCATGTGGGCCCGTCTGAATGACCTAGCAGCGTTGCTATGCGTACTGCTAGCGGGAGTGCAGCGCACACGAATGAGGTCATCACCCTCGGCTGCTTCCTTACACCTGTTGGGTCGGCGTTGCCTTAGCAGGCCTGCCACAGCCCTCGGCTGGACCTCCTCTGGTGGGCACTTTAACCACAAGAGCAGCGTTCACCGACTGCCATGCGATTCTTATGTGTTGGAACTACTCTGTATAATACTATGTTCACCTCCAGTCTCACAAGTCAGCATAATTACTGTACATAATAAGGCAGTGTGCTACAACAAAGTCTAGAGACTTGAGGCTATCTGTGCTTGGGTAAGACCTAAAATTAGGTGCATGTTTACATTGGCATTACATCCTGAGCTCACACCCGGGTAGTAATCCTTCCCTGTTGAAGTACGTAGCAAAGGCTCTAGCATCTCCTTCACGTTGTGTTTGTGGCGTAAGCTACTGTGTGAATGGCAGGACATTTCCATTACATGTGTTCATTTAGCAGATGCTTGTCTAGAGTTGTGTGAGACAAAAAGGCTGATTTGTCTCGATAGACTAGCTTCTCATTCCTCACCGACTACACGGTGCTCTAATTTGGGACGATTTGTCAACTACAGATCTTTAAGTCAACCAACTTCGCAAACTAAGTTAATTGAACAGTTTTTGCTGTTAACAAGCTTTTAAATATGGTAGGATAATCCAATTATTTGGCTGCTTGTTATTTTTATTACATATCAATATTTCTATATGACCCAGATGCCAGGAAAAACAAGCCTGTTCTCAGAGACACAAAACAGAGGCTTAGATTGGCTGTAAATCTTTATCTCTTTTCTCTTTTCAACTTGAGGAGCACTTTTCTGTGTAAAGTGCTGGTGAGGGAGGTGGTCCTGACAGGCTGTGTCCCTGTTCCTGATGCTTGCATCCAGGGTCATCGTCTCACACAGACCCTTGCTTCACTGGTTCACTGTGAGGAGCTAATGCTGCTCCTTAATGCTCACTCAGTCATTATCAGTGAAACTCTTCCTCCATCTGGTTGCTCCTCTGCGTCTCACTCCTTGTTGCTGTTTTGATTCTGTCCACAAAACATCTCAGAGGAGAATCTTGCTCAACGGTGATAGTCTCTCTCTCTGTCTCTCTCTCTCTCTCTCCACCTGTAATGTTTCCTCCATCTGGGACCAGTCATGGCCCAGTTCCTCCCCCCATTGTGTCTTCTCTGTGTGTTTGTCTTTCTGTGGTGGACGGTGGACCTTTCTGGCCTCCATGTTTTAGGTCCATTTGCACTAGAGAGACGTCCTGCTGTCTCTGTCTCTTGGAGCTTTCTGCCATCTCTTCATATTTCCTTCTTTTTATTTTACTAAGTGTAAGAAATCATGCAACACTTGACGCTGGTTACGAAGCCCAGTCTGCTGCTGCAGCCCTTATTAGGACGACTTTCAACCCCGCTGGGAAGGGAATCTGAACGTGTCTGTTCATAAATAAATAGGTTGGAAGTACAATCTAAAAGACTTAATTGGAAATGTGAGGATACTGGTTTTATTGATCTAATTATGTTAAATGAACATTAGTCATTTGTCCAGTTCCCCCAGCTCCTGAAAGAGAAGCATGAAGCCTTAGTTCCATGGCCTACATGTTAGCAGTTAGCTTGTCCAGCCAGCTGTAGACAGTAACTTCCACTGGGCTGACATAATTAATGACGCTTGGCCTGGTGTTGGAGAGCAGGCTGTCTTTGGGACATTGTTCTGGGGTGAATAACTAAACATACCATTAAACCACAGGGTGCCACCGCCACCTGGCACGTATTCCAACCAATCAGAAACAAGATAAGCATTGCCTGTCTTGAATTCTGTCCACGTGGTTAGTTTGAGTGTTTGTTTGATTGTTTGTTTCATTAGATTCATAACATTTCCTCTGAATGTCTGAAAGAACAGCGTCCAGATCCCTGAGACCGGCCGGACCAGGGATATGTGTGAGGACACTGATGGTTTCAGATCTGACGACAGCGTCCTGAAGAGAGAGAGCGTCCAGTTGGGGATGGTTGTTCATGTGATGGGACAGGACAACACTCTCCCTCTTGCTGTGTGTTTTTGTCCCCCTCAAATATAGATGGGAGCTCTGAGTCTGGTCCGTTGCATTGTCAGCACATAAGCTCCGTAATGACAAACGACAGGAAGGTAGGAGTCAGAGGTAGAGTGTCATCGGGAGGGAAAGCCCTGAAGCCTCATATATGCACAGCAAGCACACTTAGAAGTTACTTCTCAAAGTTTTACCGCTTCTTCTTCTTAACAAATGTGCATGTTTGTGTGAAACTGCAGAGCGTCAACATTTTCCCTGCACCATTTTGAGTTATATGAAATCTTTTTACTCAAACCGAGATGGCTTTAATGCTTTTGGAGAAGCACTGTGACTAAATATATATATAATCCAACCCAGCACTACCTTATTGATTATATATCCATTTCCTGCGCTACTGCATTGTTTTCAGTTTGACCTTTAGCTCACCAACAGACATTACATTTCATTACATATTACAGCTCCAGTAGCTGAATAATCCTCTTCCACGGCTTGTTTGTTCTTGGCGTTTCCGTCATGTTTTCAGACCGATCTTAATTCCCATCTAGCTGGACACTCTTAAGAAAGGAGTGGATTTGCATAATTGAGTCTCCATTGTTCTGCTTCTTGGTAGGATACTGGTAAGGTAAGGATACTGGCTAAAGCGGTAACCTCTTTCTCCTCTACCTGCTAATCCTGGATGTATTAATGAATGTGAACCTGGCCTGTTAGAGGAGCTGCAGCACACCAGCGTGTGGCTCCTCCTCGTCATGCAGGGTGTGGCTCCTCCTCGTCATGCAGGATGTGGCTCCTCCTCGTCATGCAGGGTGTGGCTCCTCCTCGTCATGCAGGGTGTGGCTCCTCCTCGTCATGCAGGGTGTGGCTCCTCCTCGTCATGCAGGGTGTGGCTCCTCCTCGTCATGCAGGGTGTGGCTCCTCCTCGTCATGCAGGGTGTGTGGTCCTCCTCGTCATGCAGGGTGTGGCTCCTCCTCGTCATGCAGGGTGTGGCTCCTCCTCGTCATGCAGGGTGTGGCTCCTCCTCGTCATGCAGGGTGTGGTCCTCACTATGCTTTGCACTAACAGTTATTGTTATGCAGCCACTATTGAATGGCAGGGAAGTGTGCAGACGATGGGAAGTGTGCAGACTATGGGAAGTGTGCAGACTATGGGAAGTGTGCAGACTATGGGAAGTGTGCAGACGATGGGAACTGTGCAGACTATGGGAACTGTGCAGACTATGGGAACTGTGCAGACTATGGGAACTGTGACATGGGAGCAGTAGGCCTGTATTTCATTCTGTTTGTTTAGGTTTTTAAAGCCCAGACTTTGATTGTTGACTATCACAATGATTTTTATTTTTTTTTCTTAGTTTTGCACAATTTTGCACAGAAAAATAGCAACAGCAGTCAACTGAAATACTGCTTTGTATGGTGATGGAAGGTTGTATCTGAGCATTGAAATCATCTTTGCTACTTGCTATGTTACTTCTGTGGCCCACAAAGCCTGTTGGAAGTGCTTTGAAATACTACTCAAAGAACACTGAAGTGGGATCCATGGGGCATTCATCCAGCACACAAGAGCCTATAGCTCCCCCATGGACTCCATGGACAAGATAACCATCCATGTCTTCATGGAGAAGTCCTCTCCAACGCATGCTTTCAGGGAGCGGAGGTGTGTGTGTGTGTGTGTGTGTGTGTGTGCACTAGGTGTTGGACACAGGTTTTATTAGTGTTTAACATTCACAGAATAAAGGAACACAATGGAATGTTGACGTCAGCGTTATTTCATTCGGTGGACATTATGTGGAGATTGCAGCGTTGCAATGAAGTCTTAAGTTGTATTGATTTATTTGTGGAGAGGCAGGTGGTGATGCTAATCCTCCGGGCCATTGGGGACAAATCTAAATTAGACATTGTGCTGAAGCCAGGTGTTTTTAAATGGAAGAATAGTTTTGCTTAAGCCTATATACCTGCAATCCAGTGTGTAATCATAGCATCACTATTTGTTTTCTGGTGGTCTGTGATAATACTACTCTGTAAGGTCTCTTTTACAAGAGCTGAAAACCATTCACCCATCCACACTAAATCTCCCAAATGGCAACTTTCATACATCACAGCGATGAAGGCTATTTGGTGAATTTGAGCTATTTAATGGTCTCTAACTGAACTCTCCTCTAAATGTCACTATCCAGCCCTAACATGTAACAACTTGTTGACTTTGTTTATCTTTGAGGCCAATCAAACATAAGTACATCAATATATTTGGCAGACAAGTTTTTTACCGTGAGGGCAGCATGGCCCAGGAGATGTTCATTCAAATAGAAGAAATCAGTAGTTGACAAGTAGGCTTAAAAGACTAAATAGATGTCTATGTTGTTGTGAAGGCCTGTGGTGTTTTACATTACAGATATCAGTGGTATGAAACACAGATAATTATAGAGAGAGAGAGAGACAGAGAGACAGAGAGCGACTGTGCAGTGTGTTTACCTTCATGGCCTCCAGGATCAGGGGATGCTCCTCTGTATCTTAAAGACTGATGTGAAAGCTCCAGAGATCACACTGCATTTCCTGTACCATAATAAAACCAGTCACGAAATAAATAACATACACACAAACCCACACACGCGTACACAAAGGCACACTCTCGCACACACCAACACACGCCCACATGTGCAGTTTGCCGCTGAGTTAATTACCTCTGGTCACAGTTGTCTCTAACAGTGGCGATACCATCAGCATTATTTCAGAGGAGTGCTGACATTAGCAGAACCTAAGCTAATAATATTGTTTAATGGGCAATAAACTGCAAAGGGTTACAAAACAAACAGGCCCAGGTCATGTGACCAACCAGCTGGCTTGGTGGTGGCTGTCCGATCGATCAGCCCGGGGACTGTTAGTTACTGTAGCTGTGTCTGGCACCACCCACACACCTCCCTGTGTTTACACTCAACACCCCTCGTGTTATTATCCCCTTACTATCATTATTACCATATTTCTAAATCTAAATTGGATTTGTGTATATTGTATGTAGCTTCACATGTGTGACTTAATGCTCAACGCCAGGCGTCCTCTGACCGGTCCCTGTGTGCTGTTGTTTCACATCAGAGTCAACAGGCCTGGGATGGTCATGAGCTGTTGAAGGCTGAGCTGACCGAGCAGCGGAAGCTCGTCAGTTGGAGTTTGAAGGTCAACTCCTTCTCTTTTCACTCATCTCTCAATAAGGACCTAACGTCCGTGGACCTCAAATACACAACATGGAGATGAACTAGCCGCTGGGATCCTAACCCAATGAGGAACTGTTTTGGCTTTGCATCACGAGAGTGAAATCATGTTTCTTCCCGTTGACTTGGTCTACAACAACATTGGTTGTTGTTGACCAAACCGTTCCATTTTATCTTGAATTATTACCAACTCAAAAGTTTTTGATGATGTTTTATGGGTTCTTAATGAAGCACTTGGCTTTCTCTTGGAAGGCCAAAGTACTGTGTTGGCTCTGAATCAACCCCTCCGGTGTGTTGATGTTCAAGGTCCAGGAAGGTCCAACTCCAGGAGTGCAAAGCAGAGCAAAGAGCTGCTGCTGCCAGTGCAGGCCAGGACTGGGGGGTCGTCTCCAACCCTGCATGATGCTCTCTGGCAGGTGCTCCTCTCAGAGGCTCAGCTGACTGGACCATGGCTCAGGTGTGGCTGGACTACAGCAGCTGACTGGACCATGGCTCAGGTGTGGCTGGACTACAGCAGCTGACTGGACTATGGCTCAGGTGTGGCTGGACTACAGCAGCTGACTGGACCATGGCTCAGGTGTGGCTGGACTTCAGCAGCTGACTGGACCATGGCTCAGGTGTGGCTGGACTACAGCAGCTGACTGGACCATGACTCAGGTGTCAGAGAACATCATGTTCAACACAGACTGACGTACCTCATGTGGATCGAATGCATTCACGTATGATATTTCCTTTTGTCAGGCACTTTTTATAGATTTTTAAACATAAACAATTTTGCCGTAGTTACATGTAGCAACTATACGGATGAAACACTGCAGTAGACCTGTTTCTCCACAACACACACACACACACACACACACACAGTGTTAGATCAGTGTTTGAGTGAGTATCTCTCAGGGCTGATGCTGTGTTCCTCCAGGTCCAACGCTTCTACAGAAAATAGCATAACCTTTTCAACTCAAAATGTTGCTGTTTAACACCTTTGACAATAAACTGAATTATTTTTGTACGGAATTAAGTTAAAATTGACTCGAAAATAAAATTGAATCGAGAGAGTAAACTTAATATTGACTTTTGATTTAGTTTCCTTTCCATTTGCTCCCCTTTTGGGCCGTGTGTAGACCTAGAGACACACAGCGGGAAAACAACCCATGGCCCTGCTGGTTACGTGGGCATCACACCTCCACATGTTGTCTTCATCCATAGCAGGAGGAACACGGGTGAAGGTTCCATGTTGTTGAGTCATGTCCATACGTCTGGACGACACAGAGCCTGTGTGCCAGCCAGTCCCCGGCGCGAGAAGAAGAAGAACAAAAACAGACGAGTAGGAGTTTTTGATGGAGAATTTGGCAAAGCAATATCCCTGATATCCCTCTGTAGGAAGTCCCTCCCTCTCTCTCGCCGGGAGCATCCTGTTCCAGACGCCTGGGAACCAGGTTAGGCCGGTACTATTTAGTGGAGTTCGAGGCAGAACATTCGATTATACTTTTATGTCCTTTCACAGGCCAATACATTATACACAGTGCCTCAGAAGCCCGTGCACATAAGAGTTACTTTATTTTAATGAACCTTGTTTAGATTCCAGTGATGCACCCTCTGACCCAGACTTTCCTCTGACTGCTCTCATTTTAATCCAAGCTTCAAATCCAGTCTCTGCCTGGCAGGCACTAAGTATGAGTCTATTTATGTTTATTCGCTTGTTTACTGATTTAATGAACTGGCTGTTGGGCACGTTTGGATCTTTGGATTTGTCAAATTGGTTTAAATTAACCCAGCATCTCTCTCTCCGTCTCTTCCTCCCCTCAATTTTCAGTAAACTATTTGGTAAATAGGTTTTATGACATTTTTGGGATTACATGAATATATGAGGTCGGCCAACATTAAAGGTGCTGTCGTGTGATTTAACAGCTATTATTTGAGTGTAATTTGTTAGAAATGGCATAGCCACCTGTCAGCTATTAGTGAAATGCTGTGTGAGAATATGTTTAGAGTTGACTGCAGCTGCCTCTGTATGAGACGATGTAGATTTTAGAGACCGCTCCCTGACCAATCAGGGCATCTCTTCCCTGATTGGTTCAGGGAATCCATCTTGCCTGTCAATCACAGGTGCGTGAAATGCAACACTTTTCTTTGGTTGTTTAGTTTAAACATGCTTTGTTTTCTGCTCTCTCTTTACTACTCTGGAATCGTACCTACAGCACCTTTAGCACGTCTTTACGACCAAGAGATCAAGTCTCTGAGGCCAGAGTCAACATGGCTCAGCTAATGAAATAGCTCATCTTTATATAGTTCTCACCAGGGTCCCATGTGTGGTTAGCAGAGCATGACTTCCAGCTTCCAGAAGAGCAGTCACATCACTGCATGATTACGTATTTTACCCTTTATTTAGCTGATTACGTCTCATTTATTAAAGGCAATTACTCTACTCCAGTGATTATTTTAATAGGAATCTGACTACTTTACTTTTTCCAACAAACAATACAAAGTTATAATTGACTTTCTGAATTCAGTCTAATTATTTATAAATAAATAAATAAATAATAATAATAAAAAAAAAATATATATATGATGTTAGCCTGTGTAATTTTATTTGAATGAGTGTTATCTTGAATAAACAGTACATTGTTCTTTGTGATATGGGCCATTGTTTGTGCGTCAGTGTAATTCGCTGTACTCTCCATTAAAGCCTCTGGGAAGAGCCCGTGCTGCCGTTACCATACAAGACATGCTTGCTGTATTGTACAGGACGTCGAGGAGAACACCGTGTCCCTTTCTCACTCAAAGCTTTCACTTGGAAGACGACCGCAAACTTGTAAACAACCAGTTTTCCATCTTTCTGTCTGGCTTTGATAGCCATGGGGCAACGGCTGTCTGTTATTCTGTGGTCATCTTGTCTGGTCTCATGAGGGTCAGTGTTAATAGGAGCATTTATCACAGGGTTAAAGGAGAGCTCTTGACTCTAGGCTCTGTGTGGACCACTATGCATGGTTACATATGGTTACTTCACTAGTTTAGTACTGGTACACTTTAATCCCCACCTGTAATGCGCCCATTATTAATGGTACAGCAGTGTTTACCCTGCTGGGACTTCTCTGTGGATTCATTGGGCCCAGTAAAACTAATAGCTTCTCGCTGACCAACTCATCAAATGCAGTTTTTGCTTATGTTGCGTTTCCAAATGAGGTAGTTTTTCTCACCTCTGTGTCGGAGACAGATCCCATTATACACAGCAAACAACAGTTGCATTACTGCGCCCCTCTGGTATGTTTGATCACACTGTTATTTTCTTTCTAATACATCAGCGGCAAGTTGACTCACTGTTGGAGATCTCCCTCCACCCACCATGTAATGAAGTAGGCCTGTGCATCCCCGCCCAGATTGTTAGGGCCTCTTAGTGGAGAGAGGTCGGAGTTAATTTGGACTTTGTCAACAGTCACTTGGAGCTGGGCCCTGTCAGCTCATTTGGAAACGCTGGAGTGATTTAAAACCGTTAAAGAGAGGCCTCTGACATTTAATGACATCAAGCGGTCCGGCCCATAAATCCAGCTCTCAGGACCTCTTTGTTCGGTGGCATTAGGTAGCTCTCTCTGACCAAGCTGGACTACATTGCAGCTCGTCTCTCCGTAGTAATTTAGGTGCAGATGACATACTCTTCGGATTCTTATGAATCCATCCAGATTTTTTCATGTAGTACAAATGAGTACAAAAATTTTGTACAAATGCTCACGCAAAGACAGATCCAAATGTTTTCATTAATCTGTGTTGATTGGTTGTGGTTTATGTGGGTTACATGATAAACAGTTCCATGCAGTGATATAAATCTTTTTAGCTCTTAGATCTGTTGGTTTACAGAGTAGTAGAGGTGAGAGTTCGAAAAGCCTCCAACATTAACACTTAATTCAAAGAACATATGCAAATAATCTCTTGCCGTTGCTATTTCAGAGTTAAACTGAAATGATTCTAAATGTGGTAATCCTGCTTGAGGTTAATAATGTCGTAAACAGCCAAAGCTTTGCTCTGTGAGAACATAAAGTAAGGTTGTGGTGTGTGGCTTCATCAATAATGCAAAGATGTTGTACCACCGCCCAGTTTGGCGTCACCCTCTGACCTAAATCTATCCTGTTTTATGCTCATCCTCGTATCCAGTTGTCCTTCTTGGCATGGGGTGCTGGGCTTACGCAAGTGTTCCCTCGCTTGCGTTACTTAAAAAGTCATGAATTGAGTCAAAGTTGTGTTGAGTTTGGGGATCTGTGTGTACAAATGGGACTGGATCTGTCGTTGTATTACCTACCTGGTACTGTAGTTGTATTACCTACCTGGTACCGTAGTTGTATTACTTACCTGGTACTGTAGTTGTATTACTTACCTGGTACTGTAGTTGTATTACCTACCTGGTACCGTAGTTGTATTACTTACCTGGTACCGTAGTTGTATTACTTACCTGGTACCGTAGTTGTATTACCTGGAGGCAAACTGGTCCAATTTTTGCAAATGTTTTTTCAGTGGAAATGGAGTTACTGTTGCAGGCCACAATGTTTTCACAATAAGGAATAAAGCATTGCTCTTTTATATACAAAATAATGTTGAGCGTGACCCTTGAAGTCAGAACACACAATGGGCCTCATGCAAGAAAATGTGCACATTTCCCCTCGACTTGATCTTACTTTTGTGCGTACGTATAACTCGGACGAGACCACATCGGCTTCAGCAAATGCTTGTAAGTACGTGAAATTGTAAATGATAAATGATGCGTAACCATGATGACTTCCACCTGTTTGTATATGAGTATATATATATATGTATATGTGCGTGTTCATGTGAGTTGTGAATTCGCATCTTTGAAGCCCCAAAAAATACTATATAATTAAGAGTCGTCCTTTCAGAAATCGATAAAAGAGAACTTTGTGTTTAGCAGTGTCAGTAGTGGCATGAGAGCATCTGCTAAAGTAAGGGAGTGGGAACATTTTGTAGATTTTAACATAGATTCCGAAAGACAGCTTGGCAAGGCCAAGCGATCAATGTGCCCATCTGATGTGTTGATATTACTACTGCAAACCAGGAATATGAATCATGTCTTGTTAAGTTATTCTGAAGAGTAGGCCTGTAAGGCAGGACAGTTTGGGCAAGCACCTCAACGTACTGGGGTAGTTAGTTTCAGCAGATCGTTGGTGAAGAAGCGTGCCCTAGACAATAGAGTTGACCTTTGAGTCCATGAACAAGTGACGGTTAATATGAAAAGCTGTATGTAAGCTGCATTAAAGCAGTGGCAACTATTTAAATGTAAAGGTTACCTTAGAAATATCAATAAGAACCCATGGACAACATTTTCTAAATGTTGTATGAGAAGGTTGGTGAAATCTGTTCATCAAATGTGCGACAACAAACCCTTATCTAATCGCTCTTAAGTCTGACAATCAAACATACGTGGAATAGAATCGCGTTTGCACAGAAACTACACTGCTGTTAGTTAGTCTCCTGCTTCTTGTCTTGTTGGTCTTGTTAAATGCAACCAACACAGTTTAAATAGAAAAGCCAGTTGCCAACAGAATGAGCAGATGAGCAGGTCCATTCTTCTCAGAAACAAGCCAAACACCACCCTGTGAATCACTGTGTCCCCTCTATAATGCAGAGTCTGCAGCAGAACACGCAGCCATTTGATGTAAATGCCATGAAATCGCATTGCTGTGTTGCCTTTTATCAAATTGAATTGCTTCCCTTAATTACCTGCACGAGTGTTATTATGCAAATTGCAATACAATTTTCAACGATCACTCTTTCCACTCTTATTTGCATAAGTTGTAGGGGAAATAATTCATGAATGTCACAGATTCGGTATCCGTATCAAGCTGTTATAGCTGTCAGAGAAAAAAAAGACTTAAATGAAAATTAGTATTTTCAAATAATGTAATAATTGAACACTGCTCATTTGAGGTGTTCCCTTAAGGGTTCTCTACCTTTTAGGTGCAGTGCGTATGAAATGGTTGTTCTGAGAATGAGACAAAGTGTGTGTGTGTTCATGTTGATGAATGATGGCCAGTGTCAGTTAGATACAGCAGTGACTCAATGTGGAGACGTGGTTTGGTTAGTTTTAGATTACTGTCACAGTTCCTTTTGTGTTGGATGGATCATATGTTTCCCTGCAGAATTCAAGCTGATATATGAGTTATGTGAGGGACACCCGAAGCTGCACGTCGGGTGGTTCTACGCACACCTACTCGCTGATTATCCCTTACGTATTGATACAATTTAACGGCTGTTATTAAACATAATTGACTTCCATCTTTTCTATTTGATGTTCTTGTTTCCATGTACCGCCTTGGAATGGATCCTTGGTTCCATTCATCTCGGTAACTGTTGTGTTTCTCTTGATTCCCATCAGAAACCATGACGACCGCCACGTCCCCCATCCTCTTGAAGTGGGACCCAAAGAGTCTGGAGATCCGCACCCTGACCGTAGAGAGGCTGCTGGAGCCCCTGGTCACGCAGGTACGACACCTGGGCCTGAATACACACTAAACATGCCCATATATGGTGGTACCACATGTAGACATGGTGTCACCACATGTAGACATGGTGTCACCACATGTAGACATGGTGTCATGTATGGGGATATATGGCGGCCACACTCTCACTCCTCCTAGCGACAGGCTACAGGGGACGGACATAGGCCCTGGTCCTCAGGTAGCCCTGCCAAGAGGAGCTACAGCTGAATTCACAAGATATATAAACCCAGCTGGGAGGAGGCCCTGCTGGATGGAGTAATGAGAATATTGATGAGATGGTAGCTCTTCAGGCCGGAGTAACCTGAGGTAACCTGAGGACTCTGCCATTCATCCAGGGCTCGCAGGAGGTGTACAGGGTTGGAGAGGCCCCAACACTGCATTAGATTTGGAAAGATTAAGTTTACTCCCAGCTCAGGACTGTGTCCAGCATGTTTACCCCCTGGTCCTCCTGAGACTATCGATTCTGGACACGGTGCCAACTGTAGTAACGAGACCCAGCCCTTTTAATTCACCCTTTTCCGGTTTACTCTGCCTGTTTGTTTGGGAGTAAAAGACTCCTTCGCTACCTTGGAAGGCTGAACGAACGTGGCCCTTCTTGTACTTAGCACTGGAAAGTCGCTGGTAAATGTGGAGGAAGTAGAGAAAGCATGAGATGAGGTAATTGGTGTTGACTGTTGGTGATTCTGGTCGTGTACAACTGGCAAATTGCAAAGTGCCTTTAAGAAACGTTACGTTGAACTGTAAAGGAAGACATAGACTAAGTGAAACATCACTTGAACAAAGGAGGAGGGATTAGTGATCATCTCTACCAGATAATACCATAGACTGTATGGATAATACACACCTAATACTGGTCCAACATATAATCAAATGGAATAGTTTCGCCTCTGCTACGCGCTGCACGTATCCTTATGCGCAGGCACAGCAATGGACAGCCATGCTGTACTCGGGTCCTCTAGCGGGAAGCAGTGGCTGTTGGAACTGAGCTCTGGATAACGAATAACGAGTAGGACCGGTCCATGGTCATTCTTGTATTGTGTGCAGGCAGAGAGTCGAGAGCTGGAGGAACCGTCGCGATCACACCACTCAGGCTAACGGGTGGCTCTTAATGTTATGGTAAAAGCTCTCAAGTATTTTCCAGGGTAATCAAGCCAAATCAAACCAGAAACGAGCACAGCATGGTAAGCTAGTAGCTGGCACTTTACTGTCCGTTTGTCTTTGTACTGGTGACTCCAACAAACACATTGTAAACCACTTGAATAGACACAACACACATACTAAGACTGTGACTTTGCGTCATATCGAATTGTTCATTTGGTTGATTCCATCTTTTTTGCATCTCTCTCCTCCCAATTTGTGCAACAGGACAGATCATGTGATACGCAGTCTTACATCCTATCTCTCTGGCTTTCTGTCAGAAAGACATAGCCAGGGGTAACAGGAGGATTCCTGTTATGGGGGTGGAAATGGGATCTTTTCAAAAGGAATTGGATACAAGCACTGTCACTGTAGCATCTGGACCTGGCGATGGAGAGTCACAGCGATGTAACTCAGAGAGCAGATGTGTGGGCTAACGGGGAGTACAGAGAGGGCTACAGATAACAAGACTACGACTCTAGGCACTCCTCCAGGGAACTATTTGGTTCTAGTTTAGAGTTCAACTTCAAATGTAGACGACTCAGCTTCCTCTGTTAGGATCTGTGTGATGGCTCCAATGCTTCTCCAATGAGTAAAGATGATTTTAATGATATCATACATATTCAAGCTGCCAGTGTGTTTGAAACCCCAAGCTAACTTAGCGGTGATTTGACTCCACCTGTAGTGAGGTTTTACAACAACAGTCTTAGCAGCGTGAACGATGGGCTAATCCCACTATGAGCATAGCTTCCATTGTATGCCATTGAGTGCTCAACAGTCTGTATTATAAGACCAGTGTTCATGGCTCACTCTAACTTGGTTTCCTTTGGTCCTGGCAAACGTACAGAACAATTCTATAATGTATGGATAGTAACCTATTTAATCGGGTATGCTATGTTATGCTTTCTTCATTGTGCAGGCAATATTTGAACGAAAAGTGGCGTATTTGCTGTACTGTAGAGCAGTTCATCTTCAGCGGTGAGTCTCTGTAAACCAGAGATGGCACATAGCAAGCCTACCAGGGTTAGGGTTAGGGGTAGGGTTAGGGTTAGGATTAGGGGTAGGGTTAGAGGGGTAGGGTTAGAGGGTTAGGGGTAGGGGTAGGGTTAGGGTTAGGGGTAGGGTTAGAGGGTTAGGGTTGGGGTTAGGGTTAGGGTTAGGGTTAGGGTTAGGGTTAGGTTTAGGGGTTATCTGTTCTTTTTGATTGATCCATTTCATTAATTTATTTTCTATATTATGTTTTATTTCTTTCTTATTGCTTTGTTTGTTTAGTTTTTGATTGTTTC
>OMNS01080082.1:0-16035 GCA_900303225.1 Laemonema laureysi
GAATGACAACCACCGTACCTGTAGCCTCAGCTGAAAGCTGAGACTTCATGTTAAACATCCACACACAACACAACACAACACAACACGGCATACAAAATCAGTTAACACAACATACAAGAAATGTTTCAAAGGTTTGGTTAACGCTCGTCTTTCCCCAGGATAAAGCTGACATTTAAACAGACCGCAAAATCACATACACTTGAATCAAAATGATACACATTACACACACACACAGATCCGTGGAGAACTTCCTGTTAAAGGCAATATTAATACAATGCTATTTTAGTGCGCAGACTGCTCCAATGTTCACTCACTAGTTAAGTTGGCGATTCTTTCTCTCTCTCTTTGCTCCAAACCCAACAAAAAAACAAATAAGAGAACACTTACTTTTTCCTCTCTTTGTCCCTCTTGAGCGTTGTGGAGCCCCCTGCCTGCTGAGCCTGGTTCAGCAGGAGCTCTGCTGCGGTCTTCTTCTGTTTGAACATGTTCAGTTCGTCATCCAGGGACTTCCTCTTGTCCTCCAGCTTCTTCTTCTCGTCCTGATGGAGCTTCTTCAAGCGGTCAAACTTCTCGTGCAACTGTGACAGGAGGATTTTGGGTGTGAATGAGGAGAAACACCCCTGTCTCAAATTGTATTGTAAATGGTATGGTAATGTGGTGTATTGTACCGCACACACACACACACACACACACACACACACACCTCTTTCTCGGCTTCCTTGAGTTCGCCTTCCTTCTCCTTGACTCGCTGGACAAACATCTGTCTCATCTCCTCTTCCTTCTTCTGCAGCTCGCCCATGAACTCATTCCTCTTGGCCTCGTAGGTCTCCTGCAGGCTGGAGCGTACAAGTCGGCATAATAATAATAATAATCATAATCATAATAATATTAATAATGTCAGCAATCTAATTTTATGGGACTTTGAAGTGATTACAATATAAAGCGAAGGTTCACTTGTAATGTGATATAGTTTTATAGATTTTAGTTTGTTTTTGCTTTTTTTAAAAATAACTCAAAACCGTCAGCGAGGAATAGGAAGTGAACAAAGTGCAGAACTAAACTAAATGGGAACTCGGCACATGCCGCGAAAACGTGTAGTTCCCTTCTTGCAGTTAAGACTTGCGTCGCAGTGGTTTCAGGAGAAACTACGAGTATGTTCTACTGGTCAGGTTCTACTGGTGTGTTTTAACAAAGTGTTTTAATGGATCTTCGGACAACAACGGCAGGCCTGCGTCGGCCCCCCATGTTCTGCGTCTGTGAGCAGAGTAAACCCGGGGGGGGGGAGCAGGGGCCCTACCTGAAGGGTTTGCTGTCGGGGTCCGTGTCCTTGAAGCCCATCTCCTCCAGCTTGCAGCGGCGGTACAGCTCGTAGTGGCGCGTGTGCGTCTGCTCCCGCAGGTCCTCCATGTTCACCCGGATCAGCATCTCCCGCAGCTTCACAAAGTCACAGTGGTTCTCGTTCTCCACTGCCAAACAAAAACATGGTGACATCATGTAGGGGGGAACGATGGTTTACAGCGATTGTGTTACCGTGTGCGTAGAAGACACGACGGTGTGCACATTGCTTACACAGCGGGGGAAATATGTTCACCGTCAAAACAAAACGGTGAAATACTGGACCTCTTCAATGTAACACATGCGTGTGCACGCGCACACGCGCACATGCACACGCACGCACACACACTCTGGCTTAAACTGTATTTAAGCTGGAGTGGGAAGCATGACCAATGCACAAACCCTTTACCTAGTAACTAACCACACACAAAAATACAATGTGATGTATAATATACACAATAGAGGAGTCATAGAAGCTATAGTCACATGTACCACGACGCTGCATTAGACTCAATACTCCTAAGTATGGACTCCACGTTACCATTGGTGTCAAATCTCGATTAGAAAGGCCAATAACTCCCGTCAATGAAATCATTGACGTCGGCAGCAACCATTTTCCACAGCTCTCCAAATGGCCGATCATGTTAATCGTGCGCGGCTATTGTCACGACTCTGCTGTTGCAGTGTCCAATGCGCTGCGCTGTGGGGGGAGGGGTGCCTACGGTCATGTACAGTAAGATTCCCAACACATTAAACTGAGTGCCCCCCCCCCGGGTAAATCTTACATCTTAACCCATTGTCCTTCACCACAACCAGGGTCAACGTTCCATCCTTTCAACTCCTGCTACACGGCTGCAGTTTAACCGGTAGACACCCTCGAGTGAGACGCCTTCACCAGCACCTCAATAACATGCATTTTGACTTCCCTGCGAGTCCCTCCGGACACACACAGCATGTCAACAGCTTAACAGCTGACACGAGTAAACAGCACTAGAAATCTCTTTCCAGAACACACATCATAATCAATCCCCCACACGACAAACTCAACCCGTGGTCCCTCCTCTTCCACCGGATGAGACCGCGGGAGTCGGGGAAGAGGAGCAGGGGTTTTTCTCCCTCATTTCCTGTAAGAGGCCGTGACCCGGGCTTACCCTGAACGGTCCCCCAGGGGTACTGCCGAGCCTTCACCATCTTGTTCCCGATCTTCACCTCCTCGGTACTCCCCACCACGGCAAACGGCAAATGGCCCTGCGGACCGGGGAGTAGGGAGAGAGAGGGGGAGAGAGAGAGGGGGAGAGAGAGAGAGGGAGAGAGGGGGAGAGAGAGAGAGGGGGAGAGAGAGACACTTGTGTTCATATTTTACAGCATGTAGACCCGCACAGCCACCATCCGCGCGTGGAGATGCATTAACGCCAAGTGCTGCCGTCGTAATGTTCGGATTTCAAGCTCCATCTAAAAGCCGCTTCGACAAAATTGACGCAAAGTGGTTCAATTATGCTCCGGTTTATCAGTTATCCGAAGGCTTCTCATCTCACTGCGCCTAGTTTTTTTTTTTGTTTTTTTTTTACAAATGGGGAGAACTGGCACATGGGAAGACAAAACCTGGCATTTGTCAGAAGAAGACAATGTCAACAGAAATGGCTGACAGGGGAGGATATTTAGCACAGCACAGCATGCGTCCGTGTTATTAGCAGAGCAACCGAATCTTAATTCAGGGGTTCTGT
Source organism: Laemonema laureysi (assembly GCA_900303225.1). NCBI lineage: Eukaryota > Metazoa > Chordata > Actinopteri > Gadiformes > Moridae > Laemonema > Laemonema laureysi. The sequence continues at coordinate 3,060 of OMNS01080082.1, forward strand.
TGAGCCGTTTAAACATCAGCTTGCGCACGCGCACGCGCACATGCACGCGCACACGCACACGCACAGAGTTAGCAGTAAGACGACGAGCGAAAGGCATGTTCACTCCCATGATGGGCGGTGTCATCAGTGAGCTCTGGGGGTCACAGGTCAGCGGCCACTTGGGGCCTTTCCCACAGCGTGGGCTTCCTGCCGCCGAGAGGAGTGAGCCGACCGTAGCGCTCTGAAGAACACACACACACACACACACACACACACACACACACACACCCCCTCCCACAGTGGCTTCCTGACAACCAGAGTGGACACAGATGGTGCTTCACACGGCGGTCACAGCGGCCGCAAAGACCCCGCGCGCCATGAGGTTTTATGACGACACCACGAGAGCACGCTTTGTAAAAAAAATTAAAAAATATATATACACAATAAAAATTAAAAGACTTACATTCATGGTGGAGTTGATCTCGGCCACGGTCTCGTCGTCGGTGGGGAACTGGTAGATCTGGACGCCGTTGCTGACCAGCTCGCTGGTGATTTTGATCTTGAACTTGGTCAGCTCGCTCTTGGAAATGGCATCGGATTTGGCGATGACTGGAATAATGTTGACCTGTGAACAAAAGTCAAATACGAGGGACGTTCAAGCGACGGGAGACGGGAGACGGCGGTTTGAAGTGTACCGTTACATGTGGAACAGCCTGGCGGGGGGATCAGGTCTGCCGCGAGTCTAAATTTAGGAATAGGGTGAAAACAGCCCAGACAAACCACTTACTAATAAATTACTATGAAGCAGAGTGGTTTCAAAACCCGGTTATCGTCATTAACATATCGTCAACAAAAACCCCAGCCGTTAAAGAGTACCTTCACTTCTCAGGCCCAACATTAGTTTTACAATCTTGAGGAGTCAAAATAGAGACAAATTAAACAAAACAGCATTTATTTTAGCATGCGCATCACATCTATGGGTATCAATGGACAGCTGATTAACACTGAAAAGGACGACTAAACAAATATATACACTTTTTTTTGTCCACTTAAGTGCTTCCAATCCCATCTCGATTAACTGCCTCAAAGTGGGTTACTTACAGTTGAAGTACTTACACGGCAGTATTAGGTAGTTGTGACACATGCCTGCACTGCCATTAAACTGACAAGTATTTCGTCCAATTACATCGCTGTATTGTCAAATCCCAGTGCACAGTGATTGACAGCTGGCTTTGGTTTTTAGCGGTATCATCAAGGCTAGCAAGCTTGCTCTACCTTAGCCCACTATTTGAAAAGCTATGTCCCGCCCAACCTCCGGCTTTATGCAAATACCTCACACGAGAGACGGTTGAAGAAATGCCACCTGACTTCCGTTGGATAGGGCCTTTAACCTCCATTTACCCCGGGTAACCTCAAGCACTTGTTACACAGGAGTATCCTGCTACATACGCCAATTACATGCACTACACGCGTGTCTTTGGAAGTTTGTAATTGAAGCAACAACGCTAACCTAACTCCCCGCAGACTAGGCGTCCAGCCCTCTGGGGTATCGGTCACTCGATGAGCAGAAAACATTCGATTAATTTGACTATATTGAAATAAGCCAGTCCCGTACAATCACACGACCATCAGTTGGCTGGCCAGTATGGTCGTGTTTCCGAAACTGGAAAGCCTGCGAAAGCGGAAAAATGTATATTTTTATACCGCTCCTCTTTCTAGCTTCAGGGATCTCTTCTTGTTGTAATCAGGCCACTGAGTGTTTCAGACATCCACGCAGCCTCCAACAGAGCAGTAAAAATAGCATCTGCAGTGCAGAGTGCACAAGCTTTTATCTCCTGCTTTTAAGAGTTCTCCAAACACGGCCATTATGGTCAGAATACGCTGCTTTTCCAACAGCATCATCCAACGATTCTAACATCCATCTTCGTTGAGATTAGAAGGAGAGGCGAGGGAGAGCGAAAGAGGAAGTGGCAGAGAGGAGGACAGGTTTTGATTACATTTTCTGGTGGAAGAAATGGATACCACAGAGATGCTAGAAGCAGAATGAGAGCTATAAAAAAAAAAAAATCATCCACCCACCATTGGATGGGCAAACAAAAATCTTCTCACTCCCACACAACAGTAATAGTAAAGTGTGTGTTGCCACCCACACACTCTCCATCTCCATCACGTGTTCCATCCAGGGCGCCATTTTGGGAACAGTACCGCTGTTCGTCTGAAGAACAGTGCTTCTGTAAACTGTAGGAATGTAATGTTTAGCTCAAGGACACTTGAGGCAGATTTAAAGGGCAATATCTCTCCTCTAGTCAATACATTTCCCCGTTGCCATGCCGAAAGTTACACGCGGGGAGTGTGTCTGGCCGCAGCGGTGTAGTTTCCGTTTGTCTGGGGCTACAGCTGCTCTGGCAAACAGTGAGGCAGCGCTTTGTTCCACAGCCCGAGGGCTTGATGCAAATGGGGAACTTTAGGGATGGACGCCTCAGGAAGATGAGGCAGCAGTAACCAACAGCAACAGCGTTTTACAGCTGACCTACTCCCGATGCAGTAACAGAGACGAGAGCAGATGACCACATGAACACACAGCATACGCGTGATGTCATGAAGCCACACGGATGCCTCTTCACGGCGGTTTTAATTTTTTTTCCTCATTCGACGGAAGGCATAACAGCAATCTATTTATTATGTACACAGTCTGTATATATAGTCTGTATAATATAAGCTTCGCGAATGGAACTGACTGAATGGGATAAGCGCACTTGGACCTCGGTTTTAAAAACCCATGAGGTCGCGGTGATATGCGAGAACATCTTGCAGACTTTTAGCCCAAGGATTCGATGATAAAACGCACATACGGCAGCAGCCTCATTTCTAGATAAGCGACACCCGAGTCAAAACCACATTTTGAGGCCAACAGATGCGATGACCCTACCTTGCTATCGAGTTTCTTCATGGTCACCAGGTCCAGCGACTTGAGGGAGTGTCCGGTGGGCGCGATGAAGTACAGACAGGCGTGGATGCGCGTGTCGTGGTAGCTGTGTAGGGTGCGCTTGATTTTCAGCTCCTCCTGCAGATAGGCCTCGAACTGGGCATCGATGAACTCCACGATGGATTTGTAACTGTCAACAGGAGAGGCGGGTCAAATATATTGATACACTGGTTCGTCTGGGAAAAACTGGCCTATTTTAACTAAAGCTGCACGTCATTTCTTCTTTTCCTTCTTTCCTTTCCTTCTTTTTTTAGTAATTAGTATGGGAATTATGGCCTCGACAGACTCAAAAAAAAAGCCATGGCACCCTTGGGCTTCTACTGCACTGGCCTGAACGGCACCAGCAGCTACTATGAACCAAAAAATAACTTGAATTCCTGAAAGCCAAGCAGGGTTCAAACAAGAGGCTTTCAAACACATGGATAACTCACAGCGCTGCATTTGACCAATGGAAAGAGCATGAAAGATGACACCAACACATGCTGATGTCACTTTATACGGCCAACTGCTGCTAGACAATGTGTAACGGTCACATCTTGCCACGCAAGGAACCACCAACCCCAAGTCATGCGGTTTGACTTTAACCTTATCTTCCTTGCTTCTTCCCATTTCTAAACAGCAATTTGCCTATCTTCTACTGGTTGCTCTTAGTAGACTGGGGCAATGGAAAGCTCAGTTTAGAAATACTAAGCCAACCTTAGCTTGGTTACAGTCCCCAGGGCTAAATCCAATAGCTCCATTTTCACCGTGTGTGAAAGCAAATCCACGACGACTACAGCAATTCTAACAGATAGCAAGCATCAAGTATCACAGATATCAAACGTATACATTACTCTGCCCGAGGGGGAAATTCACACTCGGTTTTCCCATGACTTTGCTGCTAGCTTTTGTCAAATGTCCTACTATGACTACAAGGTTTTGTCACCTGTCCTCCTTGTTGATCTGGTCACCGAAGCCCACGGTGTTGACGACGGTGAGCTTGAGGCGCACGTTGCTCTCCTGGAGCTCGTAGGTGTTGGACTTGAGCTGAACGCCCGGCTGGTTGTGCTGAGTGGGCTCCCCTTCGAACTTGGTGTTGAACAAGGTGTCCATGAGGGTGGACTTCCCAAGCCCAGTCTCCCCTTTAGAAACACAGAGGAACATGGGCAGGTTTGGGCGTTGTTGATTTATACTCTGTACAAGTCAGGCTATTGAGGAATACACCAATGACGCTTTTAACAATGTGTGGTTTTGTGGTTTCGGAGGCCTAAAACGGACACCTGCTGCAGATACCAGGTATTCATCCAATCCATCTTGAATTTAACAGTATAAGCTAAGATAAGGATTTGACGCCGCCTAACAAAAATAAAATGTAATGTCTTTCCATACAACATCATTTCTGACTAGGAGTCCGAAAATGAATAAAATCTGAAAAGTCAAGACTAGCGACAGCAAGTCCGAGGAGGAAAACAAAACCACGTGTATATATGTGTGCAGTATCTTCCATAAATACAAATTCAATTCAATTCAAACCTTCCTGGGTAAACAGTTGATCGCCAGACTTTATTTAGAAACTCACAACGACGCTGGGTCATAAACACCCAGCATCGTTGGCTTAGTGGTGTAACTGTAAAGCCGTGGCGTGGCGGGTTGATCCGCATATGCTTAGTTCCTCACCATAATGTTAGATATTAGGTTTCATCCGCCATTATTGTCCTTTGTTCATGGCACTAGCTAGCAGAACGGGATTTGCTGAGGCAATTGTGAGCCCATGCCAATCAAATGTTGGGTCCCTGAACAAAGGCTACAGCAAACCAACTCGTTCTTCGTGGAAAAACAAGCCTCTAAAATGATGGGTGTGGAAGTCTATTGCAGAGACATATACCCTCCCCCCCGACCCCCTACCATACGTTGTACAGAGAAGACGGCTGAAACTGGTAATATTTGATTCACACGACACCACATATCCCTAAAAAAAATGAGACTGAAAGGAGATTGAAACAAACCAAATGCTAATAAAAATAGACTCATAAGTCACATAAATGGCTGTTGGTCCAAGCTGGCCCTCCGGGGAAAAGTAACGGTCGGTTTGCAGCGACAACAAACCCCCGTCCAGTATATTTTGCTTTTTTCTTCTTTTATTGTTGCGCTAAGCAAACCCTTGGTGCTTTAAATGGATACTGTGGTCGCCGGCATACATTCTTGAAAAGCAAGTACTTTTTGGACAATGGGTTCAACCTTTCTAGCGCCTTCCAAAACAGTACTTGGCGGTACAAAGTGAGCTATGGTTATGGTTATGGTTAAGATGCTGCTGTATGTATTGGCAATATCCTCCTTCTCTGAATACATTCAGAAACTAACAGGGCATACTCCTACGTTAAGTCTTGAAGAAGTGTGAAATAACATTTTCACAAGAAAACCATGTATCCAACACTACCCAGCTAACTTTCGGCAACCATCATCTGTTGACCTGGTTTTGTAATGGTGTCATGACATACAATCCTCCTTGCTGTGGAGAACAACGTAGGCCAAATGCAGGAGGTACAACTGACTGAATAAGGGCTTCAGTACATCTAAAAGAGAGGATCTATTGTGACACGATGAGCAAGGAGCAGACTCTCATACAAACAGATGTCTGACTTCCATTTTACAGTGGGAGGCGGTCAGCTGACTCACTCACTAACCCAGCTCCCTCACTGTTCGCAACACACTCCAGCTCATGAGAGTCATTGCATTACCCCTAATATTGTTGCTATTCATTTACACAGGACATTTTTGGAATGTACACATTGTTGGGAGGTCAACCTGGAAATATTGGTACTTCCTGTCAAGCCAGAATTAGCTTTATGTTCCTTTGGTGGGTCTCAGGAATCAGGTCATGACATGGCGAGGAAGCCTTGTTTGAGGTGCGTTTTTTGATTTCATTCAAGTCCAAGAAGTTAAACACAGAGCACACACGCTCCATCAAACTCAAATCGCTTGTGACCGACAAAATGGCTGACAAAATAATAAATATTATTATTACCAAACTCTCAGGCCTTATAATTAACAATATTAGAAAATTATATTCTGGATTTTTTTTTTCTTCCATCATCATCATCATCATCAATCTATATCGTATCACTTATGTAACAATGACCATTTATTATATTGATGAACACATAATCAAAGCTTGAAATACATTCTGACATTGATGTAGGAGACCTCATAGATAAAATCGGCCAATAACCAGGTCAGGAAACAAGGTGCTCCTCTCAAACCAGAGCACTTCACAATCTGGAATGGGTCTCCATGAACTGGTCTCGGTACACTGAAGCACACTATCATTGAATGATGTGGGTAGGTACGCTTGCATGTGAGAAACACTCACCAACACAGAGGATATTGAAGCAGAAGCCATGGTTGACAGACTTGTTGACCAGTTGATCAGGCATGCTGTCAAAGCCAACATGGCCAGCAAGCGGGACTGCACGGGCACCCTCTCCCTGTTGGAAAAGCAATATTATATAATATAAACATTACAAAAATGTATACATATTTCATCAACTTATTAGGCAGAGTCTAGTTGACTTTTTGTTTTTGTCGTTGTCGTACATGTAAGCAAAATTCAAGGATCAATGAATCATGAATGTGAAATGTGCGTCAACACATTTCTTCCATATTTGAGTGTTCAGCTTTCAGGTGCTTGTAGCTTAACTTCCTGTTTCCTGTCTGTGACAAACTTTTTCAACCGACTGCATGAAACCACAATTTTCAATTTGAAGAGGCCTACTTCCTACAACCTTTTCATCTCACTTCACCAATGTCTACACTATGAGGTGCAAGAAAGCAACACATGTAGATTATAGGCTAACATTTTCAGAAAACCAAATCTCTCCAAACCCAACAATTATGTGGTTTACGTAGAACAGTCAGCGAATATAGCAGACTGTTCCGAGCTATAGACGTACTGTAAAAAAAAAACAGTCCAGTTTCAAAATGACCATCCCACACTTGTGATGGTAAACAAACAGTTGTAAATGAACTGGATAGTTAACATTGGTTTAAACAGCTGAAAGGCTATTTGAAAAGGGTGGCCAACTCAGCTGAGCAAATACACTGCCCCAGAGCAGCATGTGAGATATTCCAGGATTCAACACTATTCGATGCTTTTCAGACATTCAGGCACAAAAGGAGATCAAACCAGGCTATATCAAGGAGACTCCACGTGTATTCGGTCAGGGGGGCTTCCTGCAAGCCATTTTCCTCACAATATATTTGGGGACATACGTTATCACATTTAGTAAGACAACGCCCGATTAATCACGGTTCTGAGCAAGACATGAAACATAACGGGATCCAGCTTGGTCGCTTTGCGGATCACAGAAGCGTGAAGAATGAATGGCGTGACGGTTTACGTAGTATTATATCACTGTGCTAACGTTGTAACACTGTGTATATACATGATTTGTTTATTTTATTTTTTTAACATATGGATGAAACCAACAATTACGATAAACGAAACGTGCGCTCTGCGAAAACGAAATAACGCCAGCACCATTTTATGTAATTAGAAAGCTCAGGCCTGCGACTCTCAAACAGAAAACACTGCGCAAAATCCTAAAATATCTCACCTTACCAAAACACCCCCGTTATACAATGGCTTCGACTACATTAAGTATTTATTGTGCACACAGAAAGGAAACGGAACAATGTGATTATATAGGCGTACTGCACGGGATATACACATTCACGTTCTAATAATATAGCGTTTAAAAATTGCCTCGGCCAACATAACAATCGCAAACGCGTATATTTATCATGCGAAAGGCATAATTTATCAAATTGGCTACTCACCGCTTGCCTGGCTATCTCAGTAGACGCCATGGTTGTAGCTGTTGGGACCAAACCTATCGCCAGTCCAGGAAGCCGAGAGCGAAGGCCTACGGAGAATGTACCATCAACAATATATATTTATAATCGCGAAATGGTCGGCTACTGGTCTGTAGACGTTCTGGTTTGAATATTTTTACAGCTATGTATTTCAAACATGTAAATACAGCTTCGCATGCTCGTAAGTAACATAATAACACGTATTATCATCCAATGGAGATCCCCTATCAAATCCACAGATGGATCCCTCTGATTCCAAGGGACGTAGTGGAGTTTTTTTTTGGGTGTTTTTACATATAATGTGGTGGTGTTTTAGAGTACTCTATGCAACGTATACTTAGGATACGAGACTATAAAACAAAACATGTTTGTCGGTGTTACTGTGTTTATTTGATTTCACGATTTGGCCCATTGTCAAATGCAACATAACAGTAATATCCTATCCTAAGTAATATCATTCCTGACTCGTGTAATGTAAAATACATGAACAAGAATCGTAGTTCAAGTTCAACTGCATAAGCAAATTAAAATAAAATAAAATGAATTAGTACGGCTTGGCAGTGTTTTTCTGTTTAGCTTTTGTGTATTGAATCGTAAAATATTTTGTTAAACAATTTAAAAGATATAGCAATTATTATACCGATGCGAGTTAGTGTATAGGCCATGGACTAGGTATTTCAACAGGTAATTGACTTGCAGGTGTATGTGTAAATATTTCAGGGACGCATGAGTACCTTTTCGTCACTGCTTATTTGAACCAATAGAATCATGAGATGAGATTTAAAAAGGAGCCGCGATGACGACCAGCACCGCCCTTGCATTTCATACCAAAACAATCCGAGGTGCAGGAACGTGTGGACTCTAACTAGCAACCCGTTGGTAGTGATTTGACTAACCTCTGGTGAGAAACGAGTGCAAGTCGTGTAAATCCTATTGTCACTGTATTTTGTTGATTAACTGTTTTTCCAATACGACTACTGACAAGGTTACCATCTGCAGTCGATCCAACGAAGCTAACGGCTAAATAAATTGTTAACCTGCATATCTAAGAACGTTATCGTTTAAATTATATTATATATTTATATATTATCGTTTCCAAATCCACGTAAGTGTAGTATTGAATTAATACACGTTACTAGTAACTAGTATTAACAACATTGTTGGGTACTAGCCATCGAAGCTAACCATAACCGTAGTGTTTGCAGGACGTTTGATACCTCCGCGTTTACTTTTAATGGTTGTAATGCATTCTAATGGAAAGGCTTTTATGATAAATATTTCAGACTTTGTTTGCTGAACTACAAAGGAAAGCAGCAATTATTCATTGCTGCTTTGCCCCATTGCCATTAATTCAGGTTTATTTGCATGAGTCCTACAGTAAGAAATTAATTTGTGGTCCATGTCCGTTACATGTATTCTCTTCACAGATAAACATGGCAAACATCTTTGCCGAGAGGGGAAATCTAAGTGTCCTTGGACCCACCTTGAAAGCACGGCAACGGCTTCAGTCTGCCCCTGGTATGTTCATTAAGCAGCTCCTCGGTTAGAGCAACCTATTGCGATATGGTTTGTTTTCTAATGTGTTGCGCCACTTCTCTCCAGAGAACATGCTGAAAACGCCAATGCATGCCAAAAAGCTCCTAACCCCAGTACAATCTGGTCGCAAGGCTTTGGGTGTGGTCAACAAGATCAGTGCTACCCCTGCAGCTAGCAGACAAGAGATGAAACCTCAGAAGATCCAGGTTAGAAACGATGCGTGTGTGTGCGTACTAAATCGAATGTTGAATGCATGTTATTACTAGCCATGTTTTTGGTTTTTTTTTCCCCACAGGAAACTAAAATCAAATGCGTTCCTCAGAGCCAAGTGGAGGAGTACCCAGATATTGAGCGGTTGGTACCGTACGACCCTCTAGGTAACTGCTCCATTCCTCAAGTTCTGGCAGCATAGCTGACGTGCAAAACGCATTGTCCAGACATAACAGTACATACATTTCAGACAGATGACGGAGAGAGGTCTGCCTCCAGCTAGACTGGTTGAGTGCTTGGTTGGGTGACTGGTGATGCTTTTATTTACTCATTTCTAACTTGGTATATTGTCATGTTTACCACTTGACTTTTTTTGGACGCCGTTCCAAAATCAGCCCTGTAACGCATGTAAACCATTTTGGGACCTAATTTTACTCGCTGTACTTGTGGCAGGTTGACAAATAAAGAAGTCCATATTGACTTGGTACCTGTGCAATGGAGAACAAACAAATCCCTGTTTTACCTCTCTTTGGTAAAAACAAATTATGGATAATGATGGTTGAACTATAACTGTATTAGTAGCCAAGTAAATTAGGGGGTAATTTTGTGTTTGCTATGAATAAAGGCATCACCCCTGAACACCAGCCAGTTTTAGATGTTTGTTGGTTGTTTGGACTGTGCAGGTTCTCTTATGTGCCTGGTATGGTAGGATTTTGTTGACTAGCCCTCTTTTTGTTTAACAGTGTTTTGCATTAAGCCACTTGAAGGGGTTTTTCCCTTTATTTTAATTCTAGAGTTTGAGAAGCGCTATGTACCAGAGGACTTGGTTCGTCTCGGTTGCCTGGCACTGCCTGGACTGGCATGTATTCCCCAAACCCACTGTATTCCAGAGGAGGACTTTGAACTGATTGACCCATACACCATACCACCGTCTACATTGAAGGTTCAACAGAGCCCAGGTAGACGAAATGGCACTGGAATGCTGGGAAAGTTGTTGTGTTTTTGTCCAATGGGTCACCTGCTGAACTCACTCTGTCTTTCTCCACAGATGACTGCACAGCAGAACTGGACGCCTTCCTTCAAACTATCAGCGAGTTGACTATGGACCTCCCTCCTGAATATGACTAAATTCTACTTGTATACATTTAACTTGATTTTAATGCCTATTCTTCTTGACAACTGGCTGTGTTTTCCAGAACCACTCTTATCATTGTATAGGTAATTTATTGGGTGCGAATCTGGGTGGTGATTGGCTGTTGAGTGATTCCAATAAAGTACTTCCTTGAAGTCCGCCACAGTGTTCACATGAGACATGAATGTGCCACAGTTGCAGAATGCACTTCGCTTTCAGTTCCTCCCGCAACGACGGCCTATGAGCATAGTTTATTTTGGACTTTGTCACTTTTATAGAGACACTCAGTGCGTGGAACGCGGAAAGTCGAATGTTGTCTTCAATTGACACCGTCGACAAATACAAATGATTTCACCGGTGAGTGAAAAGAAGCGCCGCTGATTTTGGTTGCACGGCAGTTGATTTTCATTGTGGTTTTTAGCTGAAAATAGAGGAAGTATCTTCAAAACTGGACTGTATTATTGGACTACATATGAACAGACGGCAAAGGCTGTTATTTTACATCAATTTTTAATGTGATGGAAGGCACCGACATGGATGAGTGCAGTAATCGCATGCAAAGTGATTTTGTTGTCGATGACTGCAGTGACACAACCTGTAATGCAACTGGGGCTCCAGCGCAGAGCACTGACGGACAGAAGAGGCACGGAGCTCTTGTTGAACGTCTGTCAAGATATGGCATGCATATTTTGCCCAATTCCTTTGCACGTAGGTCGAGATTACAGAGGCAGCCAGAAGTTACTGATTCGACCACAGGCGCTCTTCGTCGATTTTCCACTGAAGCTTCGGAGCGAAGTTCGCTTACTCCAGCTATGCGTAAGAAATATTTGAAGGAATTTCTGTTCAATAACACGTCAAATATTGGATTTGGTGGCGTGCTTTCCACGGAAACAGCGAGCACATCTTCAAGAGAAGAGCAAGACCCCCAACGTACGGACTGGGTTTTATATCCAATGGAACACGCATGGATGCTGTCTGCTGTAGATGGGAACTACGAAGCCATATTTGAGTTTATTGCTGACGATCCTTATTTACTAACCAGGAAGGACTTTATCAGTGGATTCTCTGTTCTCCACTGGTTGGCCAAAAGAGGGCACGATGAGACTTTGGCTAAACTTTTAAGGTATGCCGAAAGCGTGGGAATTCCAGCGAATGTTAATGTAAAAGGAAGCGGGGGACTTACCCCGCTCCACGTCGCAAGTATGCACAGCCAATATATGGTAATTAAACTTTTAGTCGGTGCCTTTGGTGCGAATGTCGATGTGATGGACTACAATGGCAGAAGACCCTGGCAATATTTGAAGGGAAACGCCCCACTGGAGATGCAGGAGCTTCTTGGTACGTGGGATGATGTGCACAATACCAGTTGCGCGCAGAACGCCAACAACAACAGTGCGTGTTCAACGAGCCAGACCACACAAGTTGACGATGGGCCAGATGAGGTCGACTCTCTCGATAGGAATAGGAGAACTGGAAGTTGGCGTGTCAAATCTTTAAGAGACCTGTTACCCTCTTTTAAATTGTTTGGTTATAAATGCTGACAAATCCGTCATCCGTCAAGATGACATCGACCTCACTTCTTCAGACGATCTACAGCCTTGAGGGCCGGTTATGCCAGATAACGGCCGTGACTTGATATTGAGGAATACATAACAAGGACTAAAACTACTGTAATAAATGCAGAAGAGATAAGATAACCAGAAATAAACTGCTAGAATTTTACATTTAAATATTAACGTGACAGCCTGTGTTTGTCCCCTTTGTGAATTACTTTGGGGTGCACTACCCCATTAACTAGCCTCATATTTGCTTCTCTGCGTTTGTGTTTCCAATTGTTCCCAGTCTCACTTTTAGTCACCCTGTATCTGCTCAACCAAATGTAAATTATTTTTGTTGGAGTCATGTGTGGTACACATTTATGAACTGGCATAACACTATTTTACAGTCATGTAATCAGACCTCAATTTCCCACAGCCATCTCTTAGGAGCTGCAGCCTATTTGGCCTATTTCTATTCATAAATCGCATTAGCCCATGAAGAATTGCACAATCCAATGACATTATGGCTGAGTCAGACATTTATTGTCAAACAACCAAAACCAGAGTATTTGTACAAAAAGACTGTTGATCCAGCGAACATGGCTTCCTCCCCAGATCCTGGCCAAGCAGGGGGTCTTGGCAGATGTAAGATGCAGGGGATGCTGGAGTTGTAAACAGCCACATGTTTACAGGCCAAGCTTGGTCCTCCTCCAGTGTCTCCTCTTGGAGTTGTACCTGTAAAAC
>OMNS01080085.1:0-11829 GCA_900303225.1 Laemonema laureysi
GAAACGCTGGTCACAGAGACCCTCTCATCAACCCAATGGACCCTTGACTTTATCCAGGAGATTGTGGTGATGGATGTGATGCTTTAACTGAAAACAGAGCAGTGAGAGATGTGTGTGTGTATGATGTGTGTGTGTGTATGATGTGTGTGTGTGTGTGTGTGTGTGTTATGAGTAAACATCGGTTTCATGGCTTGTAATGACAGCCGTCGGTCAACGTAGTTTAAGAACAAAATACAAAATCATCACAGCTGTTGATAACATGTTGATAGCATGTTGATAGCATGTTGATAACGTGTTGATAACGTGTTTAACATGTTGATAGCATGTTGATAGCGTGTTGATAACTGTCATTACTCTCAGAAGAGGTATTTTAAGGTGAAGGCTGTGGTCTGATATTAGCTGACTGTATGGTTTGCTCCATTGAAGCAGTGCTGCCTGAACCTTCAACCCTCGTCCTCATATCTCGTGGGGTACGAGTGGATGGTGTGTTTGCCTCTGATGACAGACGGCTTGGCTCTAGGACACTAGGAGCTTGTCTCGACCTGCATGTCCTAACAACCCACATTTTTGGGTTGATTCGTTGAGCAGGGAAAACACACACTGATGGAGGTTATGTTTGTATGTGTCACCGGTCAATAATGATGGCATTCCAAAATATTCCATATAAATATACATGGCCCACAGGGACGCTAGATTTGAACGAGAGTATTTTGTATTAATGTTTGTGTCTTTGTCTCTGTTGAAAATCCAATACTCTGTTGTTATGGAATACAGAAGCCTTGTAACCACCCAGTCTGTCATGCAAGTCATCCATAGACTCAGACTCACGTTTTGCCCAACCCCTGTTTTTATGTTCTTGCATGGAGACACACGTATCCTGGTTGGGTGTGGGTGTGGGTGTGGGCAGCATCATGGTCTACATTGACCACCATCCTTGTCCCAGCGAGTTCTGCCCTGATGTGGGTTGACGGTTCAGTTCCTGGTCCCAGTTGGTGGAGTTTCCTGTGGGGTTTTGGGAGACCTGGCGCTCTGACAGCAGACAGACTTCAGATGCTGCCTGCTTGGTGTCGTGTGTTTATGGTCCAGAAGGACACGTTTCACAGCCTAATCTATAGATGTACGTTTGTCTATCATTTGTATTTTTGTTTTTATTACACAAACTTTGCCCATTGTAGTCTCCCTCCAGACAACTGATTGCCTTTAACAAACACAGGAAGACAGACAATTGTGACCTTGGATGCCAAGAAAGAGGCGGAGACAAGCCTGTTGTCTTATCTGTTGTACAGAATGTCTCGTATGTGCTGCACATCAACAAGGTTCTCTGTGATGACTGCTGTGAACGGCAAAGTGAAGTTGAAGCCGAAACAAAAGAAAGGACGACACACTTGGGCTGAAACCCAACGTCCAGAGGAACAAAACAGTGTTTAGCTAAGTATGGTTTATGGGTTTTCTCGTGGTTCTTTCTTCGTCCTGACTCAGCTCTTTATTTCCCTCCTATCAGTCATGTGATCCAGTTGAATGCCTTGTCTGCAGTTTGGTCTGCGGCTGGAGCGAGCGAGGACTACTTACTCCACATGTGTACAGAAGGCACGCGCTATCTTCGACGTTAGCCAGAGCCCACAGTCTCTGCTCCAGCTGTCTTAGTGGTTTTGCTTCTTTTCCAGTCAACCACCGATTCGCAGGATTATTTTGCTCTGTCCACCGCGTGTTTGTGCAATTAAAAGGTTTCCCTTGAAAGAAAGAAACGCATTAGCGTGGCGCGCACACCCTGACGCTAAAGTAAACAGACAGCGTGAGATAGTGAAGCCTGCTCTGCAGAGTTCACTCTCCCATCAAAAGTTAAAATGTCACCTCTGAGTCAACCCTCTGAAGCCGTGACCAAACACACGGGCCTGTAATCAGACGGCGCAGTTCCCTGTGTAATTAGGACAGGGTTGTGGCTTCCATTAAGATGATGCATTTTACACTCCTTCACATGAGCAGGGCAGGGCTTTGTACCGTAATAGCATGATATGATATGATATCCCATCCCCATTGAAACTGAAATACATGAACTACAATACTGCAAAACACACTTGGGTGTCTTGAGTTTGAAAATAGCTACAGTCTCACAATGGGGGAGGCTGGGTGTTAAAGCCTCACAATGGGGGAGGCTGGGTGTTAAAGCCTCATGATGGGGAGGCTTGGTGTTAAAGCCTCATGATGGGGAGGCTGGGTGTTAAAGCCTCATGATGGGGAGGCTTGGTGTTAAAGCCTCATGATGGGGAGGCTGGGTGTTAAAGCCTCATGATGGGGAGGCTGGGTGTTAGTCTCACAATGGGGGAGGCTGGGCGTTAGTCTCACGATGGGGGAGGCTGGGTGTTAAAGCCTCATGATGGGGAGGCTGGGTGTTAAAGCCTCATGATGGGGAGGCTGGGTGTTAAAGCCTCATGATGGGGAGGCTGGGTGTTAAAGCCTCATGATGGGGAGGCTGGGTGTTAAAGCCTCATGATGGGGAGGCTGGGTGTTAAAGCCTCGTGATGGGGAGGCTGGGTGTTAAAGCCTCATGATGGGGAGGCTGGGCGCTAAAGCCTCATGATGGGGAGTCTGGGTGCTAAAGCCTCATGATGGGGAGAATGCAGCTAACCATGAAACGCTCTGTCCAATAGGAAACAGAGTTCTTGAAGGACCACATGAACCACATCTCGGCTAATTTCCTCTAAAATATACGTATTTTGTCATTTCATCACGTCAGAGAAGACTTGAGCTCTGCAACCACTGGAAAAGGAGGTCTCTCTCACTCTGTCTCTCTCACTCTGTCTCTCTGTCTCATTTATCACTCTCTGTCTGTCTGTCTCCCAGTCTCCCAGTCCCCTGCTGCCTCCTGGTGTGTACTGCGGCCTGCTGGTCGGTACACCCTCATGCATCAGGCACTATTTATAGCGAGGGCCGGGGTTCACCAGGTCAAATCCACTGGCTTGGAGGACTGGGGACTTTTTCTTCTAAGCAGGGTTAGGGTTAGGGTTAGAATGCTGACTATGTGATAATAATAATCCCTGTGCTGATACCACTTGACTGTTTGTGTTTATTAAGTGAACACTGGATGTCAAATATCATTCGGTGGTTAGATGACACATTACATGAATCACCTCAGCTCCCAGCAACAGACACAGTGTTGCAGACCTTTGACGAGCGTGGCTGAAGGGAACAATGGCTTCACTTGTTATTGATCAGTCAGGCGCTGGGCTGGACATGATTCAGACCATAGGTCTGCTACATGCTGGTAGCAGACGTGTTAATGACAACCTTCACGACAGCAACACACCACTTATCTGCAGTTTGTGTTAAAGCTGTACACTCTGAATGCTGTGGTGCACATTATAGCAATTTTATGGAAGATTAAAACAATGTTGTGTCTCCTAAAATAACTTAACCTTGGGTAGACGATGGCTTGTCAAATTGTCATATTTATGTAGAACATTGTTCAGACACCTCTCCAGACAGTAGCATGGCTCAGCAGTGTAATATGTATTGTAGCCCAGCTCTGCAAGTATTGCTACTTGAGGACTGACAGCACGTATATCCATCCTTATAAATCATTACAAGCAGGTTGCTTGTAAGCAGTCTGCTTACCTCCGTGGGAGGTCGCGTTTTTAATGCAATTCCCGTCAGTTCTGAAGCCTTTTCAATCTGCATTTTGAACCTGGTTGTAAGAAATGTGCCGTGACTCACTATGTTGTTTCACTTGTTCCCACAAGCATGGTAGGACACGGTAGGATTGTTTGTTCCTTTCCACCTTAAGGCTCCGTGTGTTGAAGAGCTTAAATGGTGACCAGCGATGGTTAAGAACCGGACCAGTCAACCAGCAGGGGAATGAGGCCATGACATGCGTCTCATCGTCTCATCTCTATTGTTTGTTTGTTCTTTGTTTCTGGCCGATGGTTGTCCCGCCCACAGCAGGGCGGGTGAGACATCAGTTAACTTAACGATCTCAAGAGAAAGGAAGGGAGAGAGTGTTGAAAACCACAGGATGCATCTAACTTTAAGGCAGAAATTGCACCTTTCCTCATTGTCTTCAAATGCATCAACTCTGGACATATGTTTGGCTACTCAACAAGGTGAAATAAAGGGTCATAGAGCAGCCACAACCACAGCCCTAATGAGACCATCAGGTGATGACAGGGACACCACAATAACACTACCTTGGATAACTAGCAAAGTAAGGAAAGGATGATTCCTAAACCTGTGCTCTCTCTCTCTCTCTCTCTCTGTCTCTCTCTCTGTCTCTCTCTCTCTCTCTTTCTCTCTCTCTCTCTCTCTCTTTCTCTCTGTCTCTCTCTCTCTTTCTCTCTGTCTCTTTCTCTCTGTCTTTCTCTCTCTCTCTCTCTCTCTGTCTCTCTCTCTCTCTTTCTCTCTCGCTGTGTGTGTGTGTGTGTGTGTGGATACAAACAGGCTGGTCTGTCGATTTTTTATAAATGTTAGTTTTCTTTGCTTTTGCCTCAACCATATCAATCATCGTATGTGGATGTTAAATGGTTAACTTGGTAACAATAAACAATGTAAAGGAATGCTTGGCATTATAGCGAACAAGTGGTAAACATACACCTTCCAGTCAGCACAAAGGAATCTTGGAGGCACATGTGAAGGCATCATGTTGGACAGTTAAACGTTGACACCAAAGTGGCAGCTTCTTAAACACGGCCTCTAGCTCTTCCTCAATGACTCCTTGGAGCCTTGGCCTCAGGACATGCTCTTCCTCAATGACTCCTTGGAGCCTTGGCCTCAGGACATGCTCTTCCTCAATGACTCCTTGGAGCCTTGGCCTCAGGACCACCTTGGAGCTTTGACTCACAGCCCAACTGGTAATGTCGCCTGCCACTGGTCTCATTTTGGGAGCGGTACTTCAAGCCACCAAGTGAGGGACTCATGAGGAAGTCACTTGGGATACAAGCATCTACTAGGTGGCTTAATGTAACTTGAAGAAGGCAAGATGTGCACCGGTCAGTAACAGAGGCTGTGTATGTATTGTGTTTACATCCAGGCCTGGGTTGGTGCTACAGTGAGCTGTTTCCTATTGTCCCCTGGCTGCTGGTCTAAAGCTGCCTTTAAACACCACTTATTGTTGCTGTCATTGCAGTTGACATCAGTAAATATATCTTCCATATAAACTCATCATTTATATGTCATGTGTATCGTATGCATGTGTGCTTTCATGTCTCATGAGCCCAATAGAGTTCTTGGAGGCCAACTTCCATGTCTAACACTTGGAATATGTTGCAGTATTTAGCCAAACCCACTTTAATGACTGTGGAATTTAACTAAACCGTACGACCAGAACCAGTTTGTGAATTTATCGTTTAAAAGTTTTCCTATCAATGCTTTGTGTCTTATAATCCTCCTTTCGCCTCAAGAAGTTTATTTGATTGTCCGAAAGCCTACATAAACAAACATCTCACAAACTATTTCCCTGTGTCCTTGTCCCTTCAGCTAGCTTCCTTGTTCCTCCCAGTTGACAATGCTGGAAAGTGACTGAATGACATCATTGGTGAGGGTTCTCAGATGTATCTGTGGTGTATGAACAGCGGTCAGCAGGGCAGAGTGAGACAGTGTTTGGACTGCAAGGTTTCCAGGCTGTCTGAAGAGCTCGGACCCTTTAGACGTCTTCTTGGACTGGAGCCAGGAGGAGGGAAGGGATGGAAGGGGTTGGAAAACACCATTAACATAGTTAATGGTGTGTGTGTGTGTGTGTGTGTGTGTGTGTGTGTGTGTGTGTGTGTGTGTGTGTGTGTGTGTGTGTGTGTGTGTGTGTGTGCGTTGTCTGTGGGGTTGTGTGTGTGTGTGTGTGTGTGTGTGTGTGTGTGTGTGTGTGTGTGTGTGTGTGTGTGTGTGTGTGTGTGTGTGTTTAATGCTTGCTTTGCCTTTGTGCTTTTCGTGGTCATATTTTTCCCTTTTGCTTTAAGCTTGAATACGTCTTAACAAACCATAACTCTGATAAAAACAGAGTTCTGGTTCTGGTTCTTAGTTAGCATTGAAAGCGAAACACTGCTGGCATGGAACTGACCTCCGCCCCCCCTCCTCTTCCTCCCCAGGTCACGGCGAGTGCCACTGCGGTGAGTGTAAGTGCCAGGCCGGCTACATCGGTGACAACTGCAACTGTTCCACGGAGACGTCGACGTGCGTCGCGGCCGATGGCCAGCTGTGCAGCGCGAGGGGCAGGTGTGTGTGTGGCCGCTGTCAGTGCACTGAGCCTGGGGCCTTCGGAGACACCTGTGAGAAATGCCCCACCTGTCCGGACGCCTGTGGCACCAAGAGGTAGGTACTGATAGTCACTCTGTCTTGGTGGATATTACGGGCACATTGGGTTCATCGATGCACAACAAGTCAGGGGGTCAGGGGTCAAAAACATTTAGGAACTGAATTAGAGCTCGATTTATTGTTGTCTGTGTTGGACGGCAGGTGGTCTGTTCACGTTGGTTCAAGCTCTTCCAGAAGCTTCTGGCCTAGGTTGAGCAGGTCATTCTGTGTGAAATGCCGTGGAATGCAAGGTATTTTGTGGAAATGAGTCAACATTTGCTGCGTGGGCTTGACTCTTGAGAGCATTTAACAATGTAAATATCAATGGTTTTCTTGTTTTTAGTTGGTTTGTCGGCTTATCAGTTCCTTGAGTTGTGAGTTAAGCCTCAAATCTGACAATGTGTTCTATTTATGATCTCATCTATACATGAGAACATGTCAACATAATTCTCAAAACTTAATTATTCATGCCGATAACTAGAAGAAGAATAGCAGCCCATCAGATAAAGCCAGTGTGTAGCCCTTCATTTAGATGTTTGGTGCAGACTCCAAAGATCAGGCTGTGTGTGTACTTGTAGTCCTTATGTATGATGCTAACAAGCAGTGATTGCGCTGTTCTGTCTCTCATGCATATTTGTATAATCACACATTGATTGGTTTATATGAACGTTAACGTTGTGATAACGTGTGTGATAGACTTCTGGTATCCATCAGGCCCTTGCAGTGGGTGAGAGTCACAGAGTATGCAGAACATTTAGAGCACCACTGCTGCCGAAAGTTAACCGAACGTTGGTCATCTTGGTCGTCTTGATCTGGTATTTTTCAGAAGTCTGGTCTTAAAACACCTACCTACCTAAAGACGTAACCTTTGACCCTTTGGAGTAGAAATTCAACCCACAGTCTATGTCTGTGTGACTTGACAAAGGGAGAGAAGGACTGTCTGTGCATTACTTGTGGAGCTGAGCGGTAGTGGAGGTACCCCCGGTCTGACCAGCTGTGCACCCCTGCAGGGACTGCATTGAGTGCAGACTGTTCAACTTGGGCCGCCTGGCTGACAACCAGACCTGTCAGCGCCTGTGCAAGGATGACATCATTACCGTGGAAGCTCTGAGTGAGTGCAAACCGGAATACGCACACACACGCGCACACACACGCGCGCGCACACGCACACATGCATGCCACATTCACACGCCTCATCCATAACATCAGACACACATTCCTGGGCCTTTTCAAATCTCACACACTTGTAAAGTAACTTTTTATTTAAGAATAGCAGCCCCTTGCAAAGTGCTGTAAGGTGTTCCCACCTTCAGGGACAGAATAACACACAAAGTCTAAATGTTATAATAGTAATGGTCTATAATATCCTAACCACAGGGTTGAGCAACATATTTTTAATGCATGGCACTCCTTGTCTCAACCCATTGGCCCTCTGGTTTCCTTTGAACATGACTGGCTGAAGAGATGCATGTTAGGGTCTTCTGGTTGAGATGTGAGGGCCCTACTTGGTGTTTATGGTATTATCTGGCGTGTGGCTGTCTGGACACCTCCACTGGATAGCCTTAACATGCAGCCAGGAACAAACCACTAATTTGGTCGCTAGAAGTCACTCCATCAAAGTATGGCAGTATTTTACACAGCTCCACCCCCCTCCACTCTCCATGGTGGTACGCCCCGCCACTACATGGATGGTAGGTTCTCAGAGTCCTCACCTTATGCCATTGGATCTCTGAACAGTATAGACAGTTGATATATCAGTTATTGAACTGTTTTCTTATTCTATGTATAAGCAGAGCATCTATATATATCTATATTGTGGTGTTTGGTGGATACCATAGGATACCACTATAAAATATATTTTATACACATGCTGCTTTGCTAGAAGTCCTCCAGCGAATCTCTGAAAGTGTTCCTAACTTCCCTCTCGGTCCAAAGGGAGAAACCAGGATCATGTCTGGGAATGTGTTCAGGATGCTAAGGGCCTGTAGGAGACAGGATGGCTGCCATGACCTTGAGGATAGCCCATGAACCATGGGAAGAACACAGGCAGATTTAAAGAGCATTTCCATTTTGACTCTGTGCTCATAGCATTCCCAGCTAGGCCTACCGTGATGCTGTCCCCTAATGGACTCCACATGTACATACCAGAAGATCTTTGGCTGGAAAAAGAGAATGGATGTTTGGACTGAAGGAGGGGGGCTGTCATGTTTGGACTGCGTTTGCCTGACCTCATAGTCCCTGGTGGGCTCTGAATGTTTTGGTTGAGGAAGACTGGGTGAAAACCAGGGCATCCAAAATCTGGTGCCAAGCTTCCTTTTCAACTGATTTGTTAGTCATCTTGGAATTGTTGTTTTGTTCCTCCCTCTCCCCACCAGACACGGAAGACTCGGCCGGCGTACTTTGCCTGTACAAGACGGACAATGACTGCGTTATGAAGTTCACATACTCTGAGCACGCCAACGGAAGATCCATCCTCACTGCTCTGAAGGAGCCAGGTCAGTGCATCTCGAACCAAAACGTCACCATTAATAAAATGTGAAAATAAACTCCAGGCCTTCCAGCTAGCGGCCACCTAGAGCTCTCGGCCCGTAGCGTAACATTAATAGGTGGGCCCAAGGCAGCACATATTAAGGGCGCTCTCAGCTGGGGCCCCAGGAAAGCATTCTGTGTGAAGGGCTTTTCATTAACTCTGTGACTCATGACTGCCTCCATCAGAGTGTGGTGGAGGTCCAGACGCCCTCATGGTGCTGCTAGCGGTGGTGGGTAGCATCCTGATGGTGGGCATCATACTGCTGGCTGCCTGGAAACTCGCCATCACCATCCACGATCGGCGAGCGTTTGCACACTTCCAAAACGCACGCTCCCGGGCGCGATACGAGATGGTAAGAACCAGACCTTCCATGACACTGTCCCTCATTTAGGTTATTGGTCGTTTTTCAGGTCGCACTCTCTTGCCAAAGTTCAAGATAAATTGTACAGATTGGAGCTGTAGAGATAAATGTAATTGACTTATGTTTATTTTTCTATGGAGTGCCACGTAGTAGAGTTTAATGAGATGTGTGTGACTGAAAATAGCATCAGTGGTAAATAATTAGTAACTGACACACATATCACATGCGCTTTGAAACATCAAATGAGAACCCAACGACTCTGTTTGTCTGCTATTTTAATGTCATTTGTTCCCAGTGACAATCATACACTCATACATTTAAAGAGGAAGCTAATTAAAAATATATATACTACAGGGACAGCACCATCTACTGGCCAAACTTGTTTTTATAGAGATCCGTTTGTGTGCGTAACCCCCATCTGAGAAACACTGCTCTAAAGGTTCAACACTTCCTCACTCTACCCGTCCTTCTCCCCGCAGGCCTCCAACCCCCTGTACAAGCAGCCGGCGTCCAGCGACGTGGTGGAGGAGGACTTCAGCATGTATGACAAGCCTTACAACGGAGGGCTCCACTGATCCCCTCCTACCCCCACCTCCCCAACCTCCGCAGGGCGGCTGCTGGCACCAAGCGCCCGGAGGACAGGGTCTGTTGGTGGACTAACGCTCGCCCACCCTATGGAATGGACATAATGGACATGACGTGTGCTTGTATCAAGAGACAATGTGGCCTTACAAACAAACAACAACAAAAAGCTTCTTCTTTGCCGAGATAAAAGGGTTTGACAGACCAGAGACTGTGATTGGACTGGTATTGGTTTGTGTCAAAAAGTGAGCTTGTTGGATAGTAGATAATGGACACAAACGCACACAAAGACTTTTCCATAAAAATAATAACAAGCAAAATAAATGGACAGCACAGGACACTGACCTTATATGTATTATTTGTATGTATATATTTTTTCAATTAGAAAAATGCCTTCTCTCACTCCCAACTATGCATTGTACAATAGGGTTCTCTAAGTGGAACTTCATATAGAGGAGGAGCTTCACGTTCACCAGGTTCTGGGGACTGTGGTACTAACGTTTCATTAGCAATAGACATCCTATCTTTTTGTTTTGCACAGAGAGTATCTGGGGTCTGAAGTCCCTTCAGGATCTCGACTCTCGACTTTGTATGTAGTGTACACTCTGTGTACACTCGTGTGCACTCTGTGTACACTCTGTGTACATTCTGTGTACACTTGTGTGCACTCTGTGTACACTCGTGTACACTCTTCATTGCACTCCACCCTCCACTCTAACACATCTAAAAGTATGTCCTGATGCATTCACAGGCTCAGAATCAGGCGATTGCCTTGCCATACATTTTTTGAATGGAGGGTTTTTCTATATTCTGTACTGGTTCACCGACCACTTGGATTTGAAACAATGATTCTTAATTAATTAATTAATTAATTAATCGCAAGCTGAGGGTATGGGTTAGAGCACCTGGCCTTCCACCAAGCCAGCATCAGTAGAGGTCAGAGAGACTTTGAGAGGGAGTTAAGAGATGAACACACAGGAGGTGAAGAGCTACACTATTGCACTGGAAGCAGCTAGGAGTGGAAAGGAGGGCAGCTTTGTGGTAGTCTTCAGTATCTGTGGCTGGAAGGACAGGCTGACCGTTACACTTTGGCTCAGACGGTAATGGAAGGTTCAATACGCAACATATCCACACAGGGTTACATTTATGCAACTGTACACAGACCAGGTACGAGACAAAAGATCAATAAATGGATTTACATCAAGGAAAGTGTCTTTTGTGTTTCACGTGTGTAATGTGTGTTGTTGACTAGTGGGCAGCGTGAATGGTCTGTTCTCTTAACAGACCTTGTTAATGACCTTTAAGGAGAAGCGTAACTGTAAAGTGTCCTTGTATGTGTACCTAAAATTAACTTGACTTAAAATACAATTACAATTAAGTGCACTTATTTTGAGAATAATAAAAGATGGACAGATAACCCTTTTTTCTCTCTCTTTTTTCATTTTTTCATTCTCTCCCTCTTTTGGACACTTGTCTCGATTTCTCGATCTTCCACCTTTTTTTTCATTTTTTCATTCTCCATCTTTTTTCTCACTCTTTTTTCATTCTCTCCATATTTTTCTCTCACTCCTTTTTCTCGATTTAGAAAGAGTGAGCGAAAAAGATGGAGTGAATGAAAAAGTGAAAAAAAGAACGAGAGAAAAAAGATGGAGATCGAGAAATTGAAAAAAAGACAGAAAAGATGGAGAGAATAAAAAAACATGGAGAGATCAAGAATTCGAGAAAAAAGAGAAAAAGATGGAGAGAATGAAAAAATGAAATAAAGAAAAAAGATGGAGTGAATGAAAAAAAGAAAAGATGGAGATTGAGAAATTGAGAAAAAAGAGTTAGAAAAAAAGATGGAGAGATCGAGAAATCGAGAAAAAAGAACGAGAAAAAAGATGGAGAGAATGAAAAAAAGATGGAGAGATCGAGAATTCGAGAAAAAAGATTGAGAGAAAAAGATGGAGGGAATGAGAAATTCAGAAAAAAGAGAGAGAAAATGATGGAGAGATCGAGAAATTCAGAAAAAAGAGTGAGAGAAAAATGATGGAGAGAACGAGAAATTGAGAAAAAAGAGAGAGAGAAAGAGAGAGAGAAAATG
>OMNS01080088.1:0-15499 GCA_900303225.1 Laemonema laureysi
CCCCCCCCCCTCTTTCCGTGTCTGGTTTCGTGGGGGGCGCACCTTTAAAAGCGTGACGTTCAGTAACATTCGGTGTCCCTTTCCTGTTTCTTGCAGATCATGTTTGAGACCTTCAACGTTCCCGCCATGTATGTTGCCATCCAGGCTGTGCTGTCCCTGTACGCCTCTGGCCGTACCACCGGTGCGTACCCTCCCTACTCCCTACCCTCCCTACTCCCTACCCTTCCTACTCCCTACCCTCCCTACTCCCTACCCTCCCTCTCTACTCCCTACAACTCCACAGCCAAGGGGCTACCCTTCAGTCTTTCTCCGTGTGCGATGTGTTAAGATCACCTGAGAAATTATTCTCGGCGTGCGTTGCATGGCATCAAATGACACATGACTGAAGACATCCATCTTCTGGATTGAATCACCCTGTCAGTGCCAATGATGGGTGCTAAGCCCTGGCTGGCAACGGCGTTAAGGGTGCGCGTCCAGTGATGTCAGCGGCATTGTATTTATTTATGACGGGACATGTTTGAAGGGAGGTTGCACAGCTGGTCCTCGCCCTCTCAGGCACGTGTGGCTAATTATGGCTGTGTGTGTGTGTGTGTGTGTGTGTGTGTGTGTGTGTGTGTGTGTGTGTTTCTATGTGTCCGTTATAGGTATTGTGCTGGACTCTGGTGATGGTGTCACCCACAACGTCCCCATCTACGAGGGTTACGCCCTGCCCCACGCCATCATGCGTCTGGACCTGGCTGGTCGTGACCTGACCGACTACCTGATGAAGATCCTGACTGAGCGCGGCTACTCCTTCGTGACAACTGGTGTGTTCGAGAGCGCTCGACTCTATTCAGGGTTATATCTGAGTGAAAGCATACGTATGTGCGTCCGATAATCGCGTAAATATACTTATATGAATGTGTGGTTCTACGTGTGTTTCGCAGCTGAGCGTGAAATCGTGCGCGATATCAAGGAGAAGCTGTGCTACGTGGCTCTGGACTTTGAGAACGAGATGGCGACCGCCGCCTCCTCCTCCTCCCTGGAGAAGAGCTACGAGCTTCCCGACGGTCAGGTCATCACCATCGGAAACGAGCGTTTCCGTTGCCCAGAGACCCTCTTCCAGCCTTCCTTCATTGGTGAGTCATGGGTGATGAATCTGATCTTTCCTTTTCTTTCCCTCGACAGTTTCAAGACACAAGTTCTATATTGCAAACGGTTCATCTCGTATGTCCATCCCACCAGGTATGGAGTCCGCTGGCATCCATGAGACCGCCTACAACAGCATCATGAAGTGCGACATCGACATCCGCAAGGACCTGTACGCCAACAACGTGTTGTCCGGCGGTACCACCATGTACCCCGGTATCGCTGACCGCATGCAGAAGGAGATCACCGCCCTGGCCCCATCCACCATGAAGATCAAGGTCAGGGGAAAACAAAAGAAGTCCTTATTTCATTCATTTTGAGCCTTGTCTGGTGTATATAGGGACCTAATGACCTTACATTAACACACAATTCTTTCCTTTTTTCCCTCCAACTTGTGTAGATCATCGCTCCCCCTGAGAGGAAATACTCCGTCTGGATCGGAGGCTCTATCCTGGCCTCCCTCTCCACCTTCCAGCAGATGTGGATCAGCAAGCAGGAGTATGATGAGGCAGGACCTTCCATTGTCCACAGGAAGTGCTTCTAAATACTACCTTCCATACATACAAACACTTGTATGTCTTTGTCAACTGTATATACATATATGTTCTGTTGTAATAAAAACAAACCATTGTGACAGTATACTTGAATCTCTCCATGACTTGAATTGTTTGACATGCAGGGAAGACGTCAAACACACATTGAACGATATGAAAGATAATTCCATAACCTAGGTCACATGATCAGAATTAACATACTAGATGACTCACTTAAAAGAGACGCCTTCGGCGCTTGCATGCTTTGTCTTGCAAGTCATTTTTTGCATGGTTGGGGTGGATCTGATATTTGACATTAGGTTGGTACTACTCATTTAAAGCAATAATGTACAACTAATAGTTAATGTGAAAGAAAATAATATATGCACAGCCAGCCATCCCCAGTAAATGTTTTGTTCCTTTCAATCAATGTACTCCTTCAAATTGAAGCTGTAGGCCTATATTTGTCTATTTAAGGAAAAGCCTATTTGAAGAACAATGTGCCAACCCAAGTCGGGTGTCACTCGTGGACTAAAGTTTGTTGGATGATAGGGTAACGTATAGTCTACTGTATGTCCATGCAATGCTTTGTATACAGGGAGACAAGTAAACCACCAGAATAAAAGAGGGACACCTATATGTTTCCTCTTACTCCTCCCCCATCATGGCTGCACTGTACTGAATGTACAGGAACATTTGGTTCTGCCAATGGGGGATTCAAATGGAGAGTTGTACTGCAGTAGTAGTCCCGCCTGGAGGAGATGAATGCATGCATTGACAGGTTTCTCTGCATCTAGCAATGATAGTGGGGCGGGTTGGTTGGCATGGAGGCTCATTCGTTAGTTGCATTACAGCAAGTCCTAGTTTCAAACCTGCCTGAGGCCATTCTGTGTTTACATGTTCTCTCTTTGTTATGCTACTTGTAATGTGTTCCTCCTACACCCGAATACAAGTACGCAAAGACCATTTGAAGATCAGCCAGCCTTCTCTGTTAAAAATAAGAGTGTCAGGTGAAGATTTAACAACATATTGGCAAACATTACAATATTAATCGATAAAAGCAATTAAAGCTAAGCATAGAAACATAACTCAAATGGTAGGCCTATAAGGATCTCAGTCATAATCATACTTATTCTTTATTATTACTTTAATTATATTATGTATTATTATTTAGAAAACGAATGATCTAATAATATTTGTATTTTTGTATTTAAAAAAATGTGCAGTGTCGCTCTCCACCAAAAGAAAAATGATTATCAGAAACGTAGACTGTTTCGCCCACTGTTTCAGCCATGGAAATTGCATCGTGCATCTACCTCTCATTGGCCCGAAAGTGAAAGCTCCGCCCAAATTGGTTATGGGTCGAAACCTTTCTGTCCAATCACAACGCGGAAAGTAGGGAGCGCTGCCATTTGAATGATCTGCGGAAATCGCCCTCATGAAAAGAAGTTCCACGGAGCTTGCGTAGAGGCTAATATAGTTAGCTAGCTAACGTTTTAATTTAAACTATATTATGGATTACAGGCAATCGAATCGTGTTTAAGATGTACTTGTTTCTGACTACATGCTAACCGAAAACACACGCTCCGTTTTCGAGTTTAGTTTGTAAACCAAAAGTCTAACTAACTGCTTTGCATGGCATTTCGTAAAATAGCTGTGGTTTAGACAACGTCAACGGGATGTACGTTGGAAGAGTCTTCGGTACGTTATAGTTAATATTGCGTTTAGTATTTTAGACTTGTCGGGTCAGCTGTTTTTACAGCACCTGATATGACACAGTAAATTGTGTTCACTTTAAAATTCCAGGAGTTCAACTTGGTCCAGATCGGAAGGACTTGGTTGTTTTGGACCCGATTAACAAGGGTGAATGCATAGGGACACGTTGTCATAAATTCAAAAATAGGTGGACGTGACTTGTGGGAACCAAGATGAGGGTAGTGGAGAGAAACGTGATGCGTTTGGTGGCTGTGGAACAACTGCGAGCTGCTTATGGAATTAAGACAAAGAACTGGAATAAAAGCAAACACGGCAGCAAGTCAGTAGCGGCTCAATCGGTAAGTAAGACCAATATCAGTAAACATAATCCCTAAACTCACATCTCCCAATAATCATTCAAACCGATGCGTCTGAAATATCACTTTAGTCAAACAACAAATTCGAGCACATTCAAAACATGGACTTGACAGATGTCCTCATTGTTGTTATTGTCTAATCTAATTTGCATATAGTTGAAACCTTCCCTTTCTGAATACCATTTGTTTAACGTATGCCTGTTAAGTGTAGATTGGTTGGCAGCACAATTCTCCATCTTTTCACAAACAATAGAACGCCGAAGTTTGATTCCCCAAGGATAAGGTCCTTGACATTTGAATGCAACAGGCTGCAGAGACGCTGGACAAGAAACGCCTAAGCAGAAACCCATAAGTTATCATATTACCATTCGAGCAATACTGACTCAACCATTTGAGCAATCCTTGCTCAACACAACAGTCACAAGGTTTAGATTGTGTCAAAGCAACAACAAAACAAACGGGTTGCGCCAAAAAACGAAAGAATAAACTTCCCCATTTGTTTTGTAAGACTGTTTGTTTTCAATTATTTTACATTCACTTAAGATAATTTTGATTAAGGGCGGTGCAACCCCGTGCTCATACCTTGTACTTAATCGTTCAGCCTGAGGTTGGTCACATGCTTGACCTGGAATTCCTGTAAAATTCCAACATATGTGTTACCTGATGAGTTAATGACACATGGCTGATTCTGGGCTTTTATCAACACAGTGTTCCTTCTCATTTACTGCCAGCTATCATGGAATTGATATTTTATATTTCCTTTTCAGGCCAAGGTTTTCGGGATGCCGCTGGAGAGCCTCCCATATTATAATATGGAACATGGCAGCGTGCCAAGGCAAGTGGAGGCAAATCGCTTCCAAGGAGCGTGCATTGTGCACATTTCCCACTCATTGCATTTTTATGTTTGTCTTTTTTTAATCACACAGATATTGTCTTCTTCTTCCCCTTCCCTCAGTTTTCTAGTTGATGCATGCATGCAGTTGACGGCCCACATAGACACAGAGGGCTTGTTCAGAAAGTCGGGCTCCATTGTTCGCCTGAAGGCACTCAGGGTGAGTGATGACTTGGGCCCCGACCCCCACGTTTTCCAGGTCAACCTTGACCCCAGGTCTGACACAGCGGCGCCTTTTGTTTTGTGTTTTCCCTTGTTTAGGCCAAGCTGGATGCGGGCGAGGAGTGCTTGTCCACCGCCCTGCCCTGTGACATCGCTGGCCTGGTCAAGCAGTTCTTCAGGGACCTGCCGGAGCCCATCCTCCCGGCGGAGCTGAACGAGGCCCTGCTCAAAGCCCAACAGCTCCCCGCCGAAGAGGACAGGAGGTCGGCCGCTTTGCTGCTGTCGTGCGTTCTGTCGGAGAGGAACCTCGGCGTTCTGCGTCACTTCTTTGACTTCCTTCACCACGTCTCTCTGAGGTATCTTCGCTTTTGGGCCTGATTCCAACCGTTGCTTTGAATTTCTTCTTCTTCTTTTTTTATTTTTTTTTAATCGAATGGCCATTTGTCATTTTTCTCCTCCTTGCTTTCTCCAGGAGTGCAGAGAACAAGATGGACAGCAGTAACCTGTCTGTGATCCTGGCGCCCAACCTTCTTCACGCTGGGGACGGGACCGAGAAGATGAACGCCAACACGGAGAAACGCCTCAGGCTGCAGGCGGCGGCCATCCGCTCCTTCATAGACAATTCCAAAGATTTCGGTACGGCGGCATTTTTTCCCCTTCTCAGTCTGACGTGATTCCTCAAATGCACGCCATTTCAACAGTAGTGATGTTGCACACATGGGAGTTATTGAGTGTTGCTCCGTATTCATCTATTGTGGTTGCCAAGGAGTCTGACATGAAAACTACTTGTAGCAGATGTTTCATATCCATCACATTCCTTTTGATCTTCAGATTATTTTGGCATTGTGACGATGATGGAGATTGGTACCAGTGCATCTCCAACGTACACCTAACACATATGATCGAATATGAATGCATTATCGCGTGTGTGTATATGGGCAACATGACACCCCGAACGTGTATATTGTGCACAAACGCTGTAGCCTGAGGTCTTGGACTGTGTCCTTGCATGTGCAGGTGTGTTACCTCAGTTCCTCATGGAGAAGGTTCCCGCCATGATGGGCTGTGATGGAGGTTCCCTGTCTCCTTGCCGCGAGGAGCAGGAGCACAACATGGGTTTGAGAAGACGTAGACGCAGCCTGGGAGGTAAGACTGTTCGGTTCAGCTTTTTAGCCTGTGTTGAATACATGCCTATTGGTTGGTTTGCGCGAAAGTAGCCCCGATCGGTACTGTGTAAAAGTAGTTTGGTTTGTGTCACATTTCAGATATGGTCAATGGTGCTCTGACCAAGATAAAAACTAGTAGAACGCCCACAAACACGTCCGAGACGGACAGTTTCGGTAGGTATCGCGGTCAGCCTCCCTCTGTGCGCCAAGGCCGGCAAAACGTAGCATGACAGCAGAATGACAGCAGTCCATTTCCATCTGCCTTGCTCATCAAGATATAATCTCTCTTTAATTCAAACAGATGCATTCAACTTGTATTTGACCGCTGAGTTAATGTGCTTCCTTCCGTTGCGCTGAATGCACACCTGCTGTGATGGTAATGCACTGTGATTTGAATGAGTTATGCCTGTCTGAACGGACCTGCTTCACCTGCTTCTCTGTCAATTACTAATCATCTTCCATGGGCTTAATTCAAATAGTTTTCACTTTTTGATTGTTTTAAAGTAATCCTGCAAGCTTTTGATTTATAAACTGGTGCTTTTGTGATTTCCGCCCAGTCTTTTCCTCCGCTACTCCTGTGATTGCAACGCCGAACTCGAAGCGCAAACTTCCCGTGGAATCTGGTCAGAGTTTCGGATTCTCAAACAAGAAACGTAGATCCATCAAAAAGAACCTGGGTTTCGAATTGCTTCCAAATGCTCTGTTCAGTGGAGCCTCCACTCCCGGATCAGGTATTGAGTCGCATTCTGACTTAATTGAATAAATCACTGGATTAATTTACTCTTTTCCAATGGCTCCTCATCGATCCATTGATCGTGTAGTTAATAAAAAAATAAAAAATAAATCCTCTCACTACTTTGCAGCATACAGTGCATCAGGGGTTTTGGACTCCTCCTCCCAGAATGCAGTGTCCCCGGCGGCAAGATCCAGTATTCGCTCGGCCGCAAGGAGAAAGAGTCGACGACTGAGCAGCAGGCATGTGGTCCAGAGGTACACGCTCCCAAACAAACGAACAAACATGCATACGCAGCACGTTTTTAAATATGCATCTAGGGCCCATCCACGTGGACTCCCAATGTTAACTGCCTTTTTTTAATCCATATTGTTCCAGAGTTGAATCTGGAAAGGCCGGCTGCTTTTCCCCCAAAGCCGCTAAGAAGCAAGCCCCTCGCAAGTCCCTGAGGCTGCGCTTTAGCCTGGGAAAGGGCAGCAAAGACGCTGTAAGTGTGGGTCCCTGAAAGCCTTGACAATCAAATCATCAGGTCACCTAGACCTGAATAATCGAACTAATATGCTCTTAACGAATTGCCCTGTGGCATTTTTTTTTGTCTTAAAATGAATTGCGTTTGTATTCAAATGAGCACACTATACTGATGCATGCTAGGTGATATTTTGGGGAACAGTATTGCACAGTTTGCACTTTTGTTGTCTTGCTGTATTATGCTAGGGTACTTATATTATAGGTGTATAACAAAGTCTTAACGATAAGCATGGGTTTGAGGATCTATAATCTATATTTCTGTCATAAAATAACCTAGATAACCTGATGATGCAATATACAAAGCATACAAGTCATGACACTAAGTTCTAGCCTTATATTAAACCACTATAAAACCTAAACCACTACACAAAATATATTGCATATGTTTTAAAGAGAATTGTCATAACTAAATGAAATGGAACCTGAATCAGGTTAATTTTTTAAACGGTTAAGAAACTGATACAACAATGTATCAGTATAATGCATTATACTTTATATGTATATTTTTGACTTAATAAAAAGTAATAAAAACAAACTTCTGAGTGATTTTAATTGTCCTCTGAAGAACTAACCAAAACTTAACCTATTAAACATTACATTTCACATCTATCAGGGACGTTTAACAACATAATACTCACTGCTCTCTTTCTTAGATGTTCTGTTGGTATATATTGTTAGCTAGGCTTCCCCAAGAGCCAAGTAGATCTCCTCATCTTCCATTTCTCATTCTCATTGGACAAAGGGAACCGAATCCATTGGCTGGCGACTTGCCACTCAGGAGAGCACCGCCAGTATTTGTCCCACCAAAGACACAGTGTTCACCCTCGCTGGCCTCCGTAGTAAAAAGGAGTCCAAGAGTAAGTGTATATTATACATTCCTATCAATTTAGAAAAATTTACATTTCAATGTAATGTTTCAAAATGGCATAGCCCTCAGAGATTTCATCACTTCCACTGTTTCACTCAATCCCTGTAGGCTCGAAGTTCATCAGTAAATCGGAGGACAACCTACTCACTCCTCAGTGCGACACGGCCGCCCAGCAAACCTCATGGTGCGCCGAAACCCCTGAAGGATCCAGGGCCTTCGGTGGCCGGTCGTTCACGGACACCCCCATGAGTCGAGTCCTGAAGAGCAGCTACTTCTCAGAGCCGGCCATTGTTGCCTGCAAACCTCCCACAGGGCCAAGCCTTCCGATGAAGCTATGTTGCGCCTCGAGTGCCGAGAGCCTGCGAAGTAACAACGGCTCCCTCGCGAACATCCAGGCCTGTGTAGCTCCTGCCCTGACGGACGCCGCTGAGTGTTTCAAAGAACCTGCAGGTTGCAATCTCCAACCGGTCGTCCAGCACCACAGCACCTCCAAAGAAGATAGGCCGACGCAGCTTTCAGAAAACATCCTGATGCCCCCACCAGAGACTCCTACACTCAAGGTTCTTTCTGTAGACCTTGAGCGATCCAGCCATCCTACGCCAAAAAGAAAGCTAGCCGATTACCAAAACATGACCTTCAGCCAAATGGAAATGGCCGCTTTGTCTCCTTTACATATCGATAGTGCGCTGTTTGAGACTGGCCTGTATTTTAACCCAGCGGTTAAGACTCCCGATGGTTCCCTGTGTGGTGGTGGTGCTGCTGCTGGCTCCCTGAGCAGCCATAACGGGTCTATGGTGGGTGAGGCCGAGACGGAGGTTCAGCACCTGAACTGCAGCAAACTGATTGACGCCCTGGACATTCAGAGCCCTGCTCACTTCAAACTGGGTGTCTCTGCAGGCTTACAGTCAACTCCGTATAGAACAGGTCTGGACTTCAATGACGATTTTAACACAGCGTCAGAGGATGACCAAAGCGATGGTGGCGTACTTGAAAAGCCAGCTGGCCAAAACCAGCAACCAGTGTTGCCACAAGCCCCCGAATCTCGGAGGCCTGGAGTGGCGGACCACATTCAGCACTTCAACAAGCTCACGCTGTACTCTCCCAAAGGCTCCAAGGCTAAAGGGATCCGGTCACCCCTGAAGTTCCAGCGCACACCTGTGCGACAGTCTGTCCGCAGAATCAACTCTCTCCTGGGGGAAAGCAGGAGACCCAAGCAGGGTTTGCTGCTCTCCACTAGCCACAGTGGTCCTGCAGGGAAATCGGTAAGCATGGAGAGCGTCCTTCCGCCGGCGGCCCATCTTCAGCCTTACCAGAGAGAAGAACCTGCCGCGCTGCCGATCGGCAAAGTTAGTGCCGCAAAGAAACCACCCCCAGTCCCGCCGAAAAAGCCAAGTACATTGGCTCGTAAACACAGGGTTTGTGCTTTAGGTGATGTGACGAACCAAGTGCCGTCAAAGTCCGTCAGCGACACTTCTGATCCTGTTGGTAAGACGGATGTGTTGGAGGGCAGGAAGTGTCGTTTGCGGCACCTTGCGGATAAGGATGTGCACCATTACAGGGGTTCACCTAGAAACCCGCTCAATGAGGTACGACTGCTGTCTGCTACCAAGCCTATAGATTTGTAGAACACCATCTGTGCCAATCTTCTGTCCACTAGCCAGGTTTTGTGAAGTGGGGCCTTGTTTTCCATTGTTTCTGGGAGTTTTAATTTATTTTGGCCTGGATTCTGTTTAATTTTTTTAATTTGTAATGCTATTGCTCAATATGAGATGGTCTAAGCAGTTGCCTTCAGTTCGTTTTACTCTAGTTTTTCTATGTAAATGAAGCTTGGACATTTCTACACATCTGCCTAGACTGCAGTAAGGGAGTGATGAGGTACAATTGAAAGGAACATTAGTTTTTAGATTTAGCTCTTTATTTTAAATTATGTTTTAATCAACTGTATTTGCTTAAATATGTAAAAGAGAAAAAAAACGATGGAAAAGGTGATGTTTTTATTGCAGTAATTGTACTGGATTTCATCTATAAAAAATGTAAAGTGATTTGTATTTTTTGGAGACCTATTTTGCTAAACAGTGTTAATCTGGGTATTCTATTTCATGTACATCTTGTTTGCACCCTTTTAAAATGCTGTTTGGAATGGTTCAACCAATTAAAATCTTAGGTTGACTGAAATGTGATTGTCTTAGTTTATTTGAAGAAAATACGACTAGCTAGTTAGGCTACAATCCACACGGGGGCGACCTAAGTGTTTTTAAATTCACATACTCAGTTGTCATGTTCCTGACCATGGAAATGTTAATGATGATTCCATGAATAGCCCTATTAAGCCTATAAATAATAGCAAACGGTAATGTTAAAAAACAAAAGAAACTGGCCAATTGTAAATGGATGGAATATATTTAAGTTTAAAGCTAAATTGCACTACAATTGTACATTGAAATGTAATTTGTTCTCTCTAACGTTTTAGATTTAGTCGAAATGCCTTTGGACTGGTTTGGAAGGTTAGTTTGGAGAGGCCTAGCCTATTTGGTGATGCGGACACTATTTGAATTGATTGAACCGAAGATCTGTTGTCAACACTTCTCAAACTATCGTCTCAAGGGATTGCACAAGGCCTCTTCATTGTTTTGAAGTCCATGTCTTTAGATTCGCACTATGAGCCATGAATATAGAACAGGCTGGGCGTTTAGGCCACGGCCATGTGTTCAGCAGATGGGCACTGGGCAGCAGAGCATCGGCTTTTCTTTGCTGAACTCGATAAAGAGGCTGCTAAGTAGGCTGCGAGTGGTCCAGGTCATCTTATCTACAGTTTTCTTAAACCGAAATGAAACAATGAAAAAAGATCAGTTGCTGCCATGTTCAGAGTTCCTACATGGACAGACCGAAAGTGGTTGTTGTTGTGAACAGTAAAAATAAATAAAGAACAACAAACCAATACAGACGTTTCATTGGGGTCCTATGATAGTCCTCTAGTCCTATTTTATAAAATCAACCTATAGTTCAATGTCCAACAGCCAAATAAATGGTAGTCTACAAATATAGGCTACTTCTGGGTAAAAAAAAATGTAGCCAATACATTTAATTAGGCCTATTTCAGCATTATCAAAGTATTGCGTAAAATTTCCGTTTTTCGTTTGAGATAAAGAAACGTTTCCAAATATAAAGAATAATCAAGTATGTAGGTCTATACATCTCATATTATGTTACAACTAAGTATTTCGCTAGCCTATATTTAGCCTATTTAGAGATCAATGGGCTACCGCTAGATTTTAGGCCTACCGGCCTATAGTTTTACATAAATAATAATACGACCGACAAATTAATTGTTATTTGACCTATTATTCTTCTTCTTATTAGTAGTCGTAGTAGGCCTATTAGGCTATGAATAAATGTGAACAATAGTACAGCAGGTTCAGTGCGTTCCCCTCACTACCAACAGGATTACATCCTGAACTACAGAGTTCTGTGAAGCTTTTCTGTCTGTTTTGTATCTTTAGACGTAGGCCTACTTCAAACAACCCGCATGGTTATGTTTTCACACGATCGAATGACAAACAATATTATAATAGCCTACATATTCAACTTGCAGAGCAGTCAAATAGGCTTGATCGCCAAATTACGCGCGTGATGTTATTCATAGAAATGTTGCCGAAATCGTGATTATTGCGAACAACAACATAGGTGGTTGAAATCCCTCCCCTTCACTTTCTTTGGTCTTCTTGAGGTGGGTTCACAGAAGTGTTGAAGGGGCGGATAGTTTTGATTTTCTCTACATCGAGCTTAGCCAATAATGTGGAGGGAACTGCACATCTCAGCTGGCAGACATTTAAAAAAGGAGACAGTCCGGCGCTGTAGCAATTTGTATTAAAGCCTCCAGCCCCTGTCTATGGAATAGTTAGTCAGCCTCCCACCCATCTAGACTCACACTGCTGTGCGTCCTGGTCGTATCTACGTTATTAGGACTATTTCAATTGGGAACTTATCTTTACAGCCCCGAAGGGATCACCTCAGATAAGACAATTCAAGGATTAGGCTACACAGGTAAGTGGACATATTTAAACTTAAAAACAGTTGCTATATATACCCATGTGGGAAGCACAGTAGAGTTATGGAAGTTGAAAAATAACTTTCAGAAAACACTTGAACACGGCTATGGTTTAGGTAATACATATAAATAACGCGTTTTAAGATTATACATATTGTTTTCCACACGTAGGGTATGGTACTTCGTAGCTTGACACATAACTAATAAATCACAAACGAGTGTGTTCAGTTGTAATATAATATTTAGCAGGCAGTGAGCCCAGATCCTAAATGTATTTATGCGTATTTACGCAGCGCGACTCTCCGGTTGTTGCATGTGAGCCATCAATAATAATGTTGAAACGGTCCCACAGATGATTAACTGTTGTCTTATGCCTCCCTAAAGGATGGCCAGCTCGACGCGTCTCCTCTGCGGCATGGTTCTCATCTGGGGTTGCATGCTCTCCTCCTCTCCCGTGGACTCCAAACGAAACCGAGGCTCACAGGGCGCCATTCCTCATCTTGACAAATACAACCCGAACGAATCGGAGCAGCAACCGCAACCACCACCACAGGCTGGCGGTTCCCGACGGTCGCAGGGCTCCTCGTCCACACCCGCCGCCGAGGAGGTGCTGGAGTCCAGCCAAGAGGCTCTGCATGTGACGGAGCGCCGCTATTTGAAGCGCGACTGGTGCAAGACGCAGCCGCTCAAGCAGACCATCCACGAGGAGGGATGCATCAGTCGGACCATCATCAACCGGTTCTGCTACGGACAGTGCAACTCCTTCTACATCCCGCGGCACGTGCGCAGGGAAGAGGGGGCTTTCCAGTCCTGCTCCTTTTGCAAGCCCAAACGATTCACCACCATGACGTTGACTTTGAACTGTCCGGACCAGCAGCCCTCCACCAAGCAGAAACGCATCCAGCGCGTGAAACAGTGTCGCTGTTTGTCGATTGAATCGTTGGACTAAAACATATTGAACCGTGTGTGATGATTCCTATACGTTCATAGATGGGATTGCTCAAAGGGAGTAAAAAAAAAGAAAAAAAAAGAAAAGGTTATCACCAGCAGCACTATACTTCCATCCCATCTCCGTTTGGAGATTCGGTACGGGCGGGATATAAGGTCTGCAAAAGTGTTGGCCTAGTACTACTATTATGTCCTTTATACACAACATGTGAAGAAATGCGGACAGTTTCTACTTCTTCTTACACAGACTCTGAACGAACTGTATCCATCACACCATTTCCTCACCCTTTTGCGGTGGTAGAAAATTGGCAACACTGCATGAAATCCTAGCCATGGTAATCGGCACGTTTACGCACGACTTTATAAGTAGGACTGCTTTACTGTAGGTTTAATCTAGTTTATTCTTCATTTCAAAACAGATTAAACAATCCCAGTTTGTGAGAGGAGCTCTTGTCCAAACATCAATTTGTAATTTTATGTCTGTAACTAGTAGTTTCCACTATGTGGAAAATGACGGAGAAGTGGCGATAGAAGGTCGGTCATTTCAAGACTCTCATTGATTTCTGTGAATTTCCTTCGAATTTGTTGGAATTGGGGGACAACTCGATTTGCTAAAGTAACCCGTAGGCTTTAGAGTTAGTTATAAAGATAGCCTACTAGTTTGTACAATTGTATTGTACAAATCTATTGTTGCTACAGTGTAAGTACCCTGACTGTGAAGCCACTATTAATGTAAGCAGAATGTTTTGGTAACTGGGAAAAAAAATAAACAGAAAAATGACAATGATAATGTGATTTTTGTTCCTACCATGCCGACAGGCCCGTGGTATGCAACATTATTACAGGGGTTATTATTATTGGAGGGTTTAATCAAATACAGAAATGGAACGACACGTGGACCCAAACTTAAAACACCCTTTTAAAAATATTATCATCTGCTTAGCGCAGATGCTTTACGCAGGCAATAATTTGTTCTTGGTTGTGAGAAAGTGTCTCTGTATCGCCAAACACCTCTCCTGCAACCGTTTCGAACAACTGTTTCAAAACAATCCGTCACACGACGCCATAAAATGACGCGCACTGTGAACTGCAGCACGGTGCGAGAGCGCATTTTCCATCCCACGAAGCTAATCCTAAAAACACATAGCCTTCATTAATGAATGCTTATGCAACACAATAGACTATCAGCCTATGTAAACCGATCATAAAACTAGATAAAGAAAGAAAAATATCAAGTAGGCCTACCTGTTGTCCTTAATTGTAATGTCCACTTGTCTAGCGATATGCTTAAACAGTGGATATCGTTTACGTTCAATATTGACTACAGGCCTACAGCAAAAAAAAAAGAAGGAAAAAAAGCACACATTTCAACATGATTGACGTTATTGCTGAACTTACTTTTCCTTATACCTTAGGGGTATCCATGTCTTCATATAAAATTAATAGCATACATAAAGCCTACTGTAAACTGCCAATTGATAATGCCCTGTTGCACGTGCCATGAATAACACCATTCATGATACGACATATACAGCAGAACATATGATTTGTACAAATCATATGTTCTGCTCAAATTGCTCACCAACATCGGGTCATCTCAGGGACAGAGTGATGATGAAAATATTGCACACACGCACACGCACATGCACACGCACACACACACACACACACACACACACACACACACACACACACACACTTTTGACCATGAGATGACACGCCGCACAGATCCACAGCGAGAGTTACATCATTTTAATAATTGAAGCTTTAGTCCTCCAAACGAACAGAAATCACACAACCTTTTTATAAAAGCTTTGATTAAATAGAAGAGGTCATTTTTACAGTTTATAATAACGGCACCACCTCCACGAAGGCGCCAAATACATAGCAAGTAGTATTTACACAGACAGAATATATATCATCCAACTGAAATATCAGGGAGCTTCTTAACCATTTCATTACAACTCCTAAAAAATATAGCCTCTAGCCTCAGCAGGAAAATGTTTAAAATAAACGTTTTATTACCATAAATAGAGGCCTATCCTTAATAACATGTGTTCTTAATACTCATATCTGACATGTAGTGAAAATAAAATCTTAAATTTAACACATATGCTACTCTTAAAAAAAACGCGGACATTTTTCTCCACCGTGATGCCATACAATTCATAAACCTTTTTTTTCTCCATTTTTTCTTTGTTTAACAAGGAAACCGTAGCTTTGCATAGGAAAGAGTGCAAAAAAAAGTGCAATGCATTAGTAATAGGTACTGTTACACGGGAATGTGGCGCAGCTACTTCCTATGTACGGACTTCACAAGCAGGAAGTTGCGCAAGACGACGACGACGACGACGACAGACGCGACACCACATACCATGTCGAGCATTCACAAGATATTAACTATTTCATACGACTAACGCT
>OMNS01080089.1:0-14007 GCA_900303225.1 Laemonema laureysi
TCACTGCCGGAGCCGCCATGACAGCTCATTCAAAGCCCTACGCTTCTTTAGCCAATAGACGGCTAGCTTTGTTAGCACTAGTGCCACTATACTACCAGCCTTGTTATCACTAGTGCCAATATACTACCAGCCTTGTTAGCACTAGTGCCAATATACTACCAGCCTTGTTAGCACTAGTGCTAACATACTACCAGCCTTGTTAGCACAAGTGCTAACATACTACCAGCCTTGTTTGCACAAGTGCTAATGTGTTACCACACAAGTGCTAACATTGACTGATAGTACAGAGCTAGCATTACCAGCAACTCTCCGGCTTCATAAAGACAAACACGAATATTTACAAAAAGTCATTCTATTGCATTTTACCAAAAGCAATACCAAGCAGATGGAGATTTATCTGAGGTTACCTGTTGAATTTCTCCTCAACGATTAAAAGTAATAAAAGTCCATCTTCGTGCCGTTTAGAGAAGGTTTATAACTAGCGGGAAACTCAAACTCTGCTCTGACCAGCGCGAAAAATACTCGCTTCTGATTGGCCGGGAGCCGCGATGCGTTCCTACTTCCAACCGGTCCTTTGAAACACACGAGAGGCTGGACTGCAGAATCCAAACGGAAGCCTTTAAGTTCCCAGCAGCATCCAAATCAAGTGAAACCTCCAGCATGTAATAAGCCGACGTGCTGCGGACCTGCAGCCTCCTATTACAGACGCTTTGTGTGGCTACTGCAGGCCGACATTAACCGACAGAGGGCGGCTTACCGCGTAGTCAAATTGAATTTGCCCTTTTTTACAAACGTATTTTATTTATGGAATTACAATATTTATGTTATTTACAATATTATAAGTTTCTTTTAAATAATTAGCTGTTTTGACAATTAGGCCTATAAAGAAGGGCGGGGCTCTGGGTGCTGACGCAGGGACACGCCAGTGCTACGTCATCGTTAGCGGTTAGCAGTTAGCAGGTAGCTGTCAAACGAGGGAAGGACGACAGACCCTCACCCGCTCTGCTGTATTTACACCCTGGAGCCAGACGGAACCGCACTAGTTCGGTGTTGTTTTCCTATGCAACCTTCCACTCCCCGTTTTGATCGACTAGTCGCTAGCTCGCTAGCATCTGTTAAGGTTACCGTTATTGTGATCGATCGTTATAGTGATCGATAGTGTCCGGATGGCCTTAATCCTGTTGACGAGGGGTCGTACACCCCTGGTGAAAACATCTCGGTCCCTGAAGACCGAGTTGAGGAAAACGAACGGTAAGGACGTTTGAAAAACCACATGTGTGTTTGCTTTGTGTGTTCATGTCAATGAGGAAAGATCGCCGCTCGCCTTCCAGAAGAATCGCTTTTGTTTTGTTTGGATCATGAATGTATGCTGTGACGTGACCCTGTTCTGATCAGTCGGACAGCTGTTGGAGAGTACAGTCGTTGATGTGTGTGTGTGAGAGGGAGAGGGGGGAGAGGGTGTGTGTGTGTGAGAGAGAAACGGGTAGAAGTAGTTGAGCTATGGGTCAAGGTGTTCATCGCGAGACCAGACTAGGTAGGCCCAGAGAGAGTTCACCTGAGGACAGCAGGTGCTCGGCTCGGTTCGGCCTCTCTCGCCACTAGTTGACTAGTTCTGTTGTTCCCGAATCACATTCTGAATAACTATTATCTGGATAATGGTTCTAACCAATGTTTAGTCGGTTCAAGAAAAGGAAAATCTTTTCTGACCCTTAGTTGTCATTTCTGTTGTAACCGTGTTTGAAATGTTATGCCTGTCTTGGCCAGATTTGTCTTGCAGATCTCAATGAGACTAACTTGGTTAAATCAAATAAAAGTGTCTGTTTAGTCTAGCTGGGGTAATGATGGATAGCCACTACTAGTCACAGCTTGACAATACAACTAAACACGTTATGATTAAATTAATGCTAAATGATCCATCCAGTGTATCTGGTTTATAACCATGCTGCTGTACGACATGTAATAAGCGCTAAGGTTGTGATGGTCTTTATGGAGATGCCATGTAGTTATGTCCAGACATGGAGTCTACCGTGTACATCTTGGGTGGAACAGGGTTTTATAGCCTATGTGTGAGGGTAAAGGTTAAAGGCCGCTCGAACAAAGAACCCCCTGCCAGGGAACTGGGTATACACTACCTTGGTGACTGCAGAACGGTCATCTTGGAGGTGAACTGATTCATGAGATGATTAGTTCCAGGGCTGCAGCTCTCTGTGGCTCCATGTTCTCAATAGGGGTTACTATGGGGGCTAATAGACACTGTTTAGCACATTTTTATCAGGATGTCATTAAGCAGCAGGTAGGGGTTAGGGCATCTTGCTCTAGGAGGTCTACAGGTAGACAGGTAGGGGTTAGGGAGCATTTTGTTAGTTAGTTCCAGGGTTAGTTAGTTCCAGGGAGAGTTAGTTCCACAGCTAGTTATTTCCAGGGTGTGTTGGTATATTCCAGTGTGTTCTCTGCACAGTTACCCATGGTTACGGTTGCACATGGTGAACAAGTTCTGGTGGAGTCTTCCATCAGGGATTCTCCTGCATTCTCTCAAGAGGAGGGGGTGTGGCCAACCCTGTAGCTGATTGGCTGTTTGTGCTGTAGGACCCTCCCACTCTGAAGGCCCCTCATACCCCTGCATGTGAAGAGTTAAAGTTACACAACATGTTCCATACCGCTAACATAAAGCCCTACAGTACGAAGTACATGCACTAAATCATTCATTAACTGTTAATAATTAAAAGGAGAATTAAACTGTTCCTTCATGTCTTATATCAAGATGTGTGTGTGTGTGTGTTTTAACAGGACACAGCTATTCATTTTATTTGCTTGTGTGTTACAGGGAACTTACAAGATGCTGCCTGTTTCAGCTGTACAGCTCTCAGACTGCTGAGTCCAAAGTAAGCACTTGTACACTAAAACACTTCCAAACACTCGTTCACTATCTCTCTCTGTCTCTATGTCTCTGTCTCTCTCTCTAGATCTGTATACCGTATATATTCTGATATAGCAGAGTACTACTACCATTGACATCATGGGTCTGTTTTGGACAACGTGAATCCCAGACTGTCATTGGTCTGTTTTTGAGAAATGGAGTTGATGTTGCCATGGTTGTTTTATATGAAGCAGTACTCACTTATATTAGAATAATAAAATGCACAACACTCATATGAAGTAGTACCCTGAAGTAGCTTCCCCTTGGTGCAGATCAGTCACAATGCGCAACATTTAGTAGAATAAACGTTGTTGTATCTTGTATGTACCTAGCAATAAAAAGCATTGTGATCCAGCTGTGTTCTGATCAGCTCAAGCCATTGGCTGACTAACAGTGTGTGTATTCATGCTAGTGAAGGCTGTTTGGAAACGTGTTGGGTTGCTCGTTTAAAGCTGTTTGTCCTGCAGACTGGACGGGAGTCCTCCTGTTACCTTGGTCCAGGCTCCCATGCGCCTGTTCCCCTGGACAGACAGCTCCACCGGCCCCTGGGCCAGCCTCGACCCCCTCCGCCTCTCCTCCACCCTGGCCCTGGGGGGGCGGGCGCCGTCCTACCCCTCCCTCCCAGTGGCTAAGTGGGGGGTGGGCATACGTTGGCTCCACACCAGCCCGTGGTGTCTGGATGACTCCAAGGTGGAGAAGTGTCTCCGCTCTCTGAAGGAACACAACAAGAAGCTGGAGGAGGGTGGTCCGGTGTACAGCCCCTCCACAGAGTCGGGGCCGGCCCCCCGTACGCTGGGCCAGCGCGTGGTGGACGAGGTCAAACACTACTACCATGGCTTCCGGTTGCTCTGGATCGACACC
Organism: Laemonema laureysi; assembly: GCA_900303225.1. Classification (NCBI taxonomy): domain Eukaryota; kingdom Metazoa; phylum Chordata; class Actinopteri; order Gadiformes; family Moridae; genus Laemonema; species Laemonema laureysi. The sequence goes on from OMNS01080089.1 coordinate 3,779, forward strand.
ACCATCGCAGGCCGCATGCTGTGGAGGGTCCTCAATGGACACACCCTGTCTCGCCGGGAGAGACGGCAGGTGAGACGCCCTCTGTCCTCTTCTTGTCCCTCCGGATCCTTCCTGACGCTTCCTTTTCCTCTCTGTTTTCTCCTTTTTGTCCTGTAGGACCAAGCACAGGATAGTCTAGTTTCTAGGGTGTTTGACTCCCAGCCAAAAGGTTCTGGGTTCCATCCCCAATGTCCCCAGTCTACCTGTAGACCTCCTAGAGCAAGATGCCCTAACCCCTACCTGCTGCTCCCCAGTCTACCTGTAGACCTCCTAGAGCAAGATGCCCTAACCCCTACCTGCTGATCCCCAGTCTACCTGTAGACCTCCTAGAGCAAGATGCCCTAACCCCTACCTGCTGATCCCCAGTCTACCTGTAGACCTCCTAGAGCAAGATGCCCTAACCCCTACCTGCTGATCCCCAGTCTACCTGTAGACCTCCTAGCACCATCCAAAACACACCATCCAGGCCGTGTTATCTGAATGATGGTAGTTATAAATGCTAAATAACGGCCTGATCTCTGAGTGCTTTTACAGGCTTGAAGAGCACAGACAGTCATGGGTCTAGAGACTGTTAAAAGGTTTAAAGATAAAGGTATAAATGCTGTCTGTTCTTGGCATTGGACAGGAAGTCCAGGCCAGACTACCTATGGCAGGGCTGAGTCTCTGACCTGGTGAGGACAAATATAGCTAAGACACTAGCCTTCGCTGTTCGCTGCTGGGTTGAATGGCTGTAACGGGCCAATGAGATGTTCGTAGATTCACTTGAGGTACTAGTGGTTAGTAGGTAAGGTTAGTAGTTGGTAAGGTTAATAGGTAAGATTAGAGATTAGTGGTTAGTAGGTAAGGTTAGTAAAAAAAAAAAGGTTAGCAGGTATGGTTAGTAGTTGAGGAGTCAGTAGCCTTCTCTGAAAACTCACCAAATCTCGCGGGAACACAGCAACTCATGTAGACAGGAAACAGAGGAGGAGGTCATCAATATAAAAACCAAAGAAGAGGAGGAGCAACAGTTCCCAGTAGTAACTGGGAGTGATGGCTTCCTTTACTAGCTGTTAGCTGTCCTCTGCTGCCCTCTTCTGGAGACTAGACAAACTGCTGCTATTGTTGTTTAAAACAGTAACCTTTGGTTTATTTAGCTGTGTAGGACCTGTTTAAAGACATTTAGGTCCAACAACAAGAAAACTGTCAATGTATTTATTAGGAGCGTATATTTATTGGATCTTTTTATTTCGGACTGATTGTGATGATGAAGTAAATAACATCAAACATCAGCTGTAAATCCAATATTTAGTCTTGTTTTGTAAATGTCCAGTTTCTGCGGACGTGTGCAGACGTGTTCAGGCTCCTCCCCTTCCTGGTGTTCATCATCGTTCCCTTCATGGAGTTCCTGCTGCCCGTCGCCCTCAAACTGTTCCCCAACATGCTCCCCTCCACCTTCGAGACGCAGTCCAAGAAGGTACACACACCATTATTTAATAAATAAAGCACTTTATTTATTTAAGAATTAAATAATACATTATTGAATACATTTAATAAATAAAGTACTTTAATACTTAATTTATGAAAATGTAAATGTAATAAATAAAGTACTCCTTGTGTAGTCAGGGAAACGCATGAAAACAGAGGGTTTTGATGATTGATTGTGACGTGATCCAGACATGGGGCCTACAGCTGTTTTATATTTCTATTTCTATATACATTTCTATATTCAGTGGTGCAGTGTGGACATGATGATGATGATGATGATGATGATGATGATGTGGTGGTGCAGGAAGAACGTCTGAAGAAGGAGCTACGGGTGAAGCTGGAGATGGCCAAGTTCCTCCAGGACACCGTGGAGGAGATCGCTCTGAGAAACAAAGCCTCCAAGAGTAGTGTTACCAAGGAGTTCTCTACCTTCTTTCAGATGGTACACACATACATACACACACACACGGGTGTGTCCCTCCAGATTTATGATAGTGTTGTTGTAGTAGATCCCCCTCTTGGTAGATCAGGGACTCAGGCGAGAGGCCCAGTAACCAACAGATCCCCCTCTTGGTAGATCAGGGACTCAGGCGAGAGGCCCAGTAACCAACAGATCCGCCTCTTGTCTCCGGTAGATCAGGGACTCAGGCGAGAGGCCCAGTAACCAACAGATCCCCCTCTTGTCTCCGGTAGATCAGGGACTCAGGCGAGAGGCCCAGTAACGAACAGATCATCCGGTTCTCCAAGCTGTTTGAAGATGAGCTGACCCTGGACAACCTGACACGGCCCCAGCTGGTGGCGCTGTGTCGCCTGCTGGAGTTGCAGTCCATCGGAACCAACAACTTCCTGCGCTTCCAGCTCATCATGAAACTCCGTGCCATCCGGGCCGATGACAAGGTCCACCTCCGTCTTCCAACCGTATTTACAAAGTAAAAGTCCAGCCCAGTACTTGTACCCAGTACTTATTTTTCTAATGAATACTTGTGACGTGTGTGCATGTGTAGCTGATAGCGGAGGAGGGGGTGGACAGTCTGAATGTGATGGAGGTCCAGGCCGCATGCCGGGTCAGAGGGATGAGGTCACTGGGGGTCACGGAGGACCGCCTCAGAGAACAGCTCAGCCAGGTATGACATATTAGGTGACATTGTTATATTACATACTAAATACCACCAGGGTTCTATTTATTTATTCCTTCATTCATAGAACCGTGGTTGGGAGGGATAGATCTCTCTCTGTGTGTCTATATATCTCTCTGTCTCTCTCTCTGTGTCTATACATCTCTCTCTCTCTCTCTGTGTCTATATATCTCTCTCTCTGTGTGTGTCTATACATGGTAACTAGTTGTCTTGCCTGGTAACTAGTTGTCTTGCCTACCGATGTTGAATGCACTTATTGTAAGTCGCTTTGGATAAAAGCGTCTGCCAAATGACTAATGTAATGTAATGTAATGTAATCTCTCTCTCTGTCTCTCTCTGTGTGTCTATACATCTCTCTCTCTGTCTGTCTGTCTATACATCTCTCTCTCTGTCTCTGTCTGTCTGTCTATACATCTCTCTCTCTGTCTGTCTGTCTATACATCTCTCTCTGTCTGTCTGTCTGTCTATACATCTCTCTGTCTGTCTGTCTATACATCTCTCTCTCTGTCTGTCTGTCTCTCTCTCTCTCTCTCTCTGTCTATACATCTCTCTCTCTGTCTGTCTATCTCCCTTATGTATTTTCCAGTGGCTGGAGCTCCATCTGAAGCAACATATCCCCACCTCCCTGCTACTCCTGTCCAGAGCCATGTTCCTCCCAGACACACTGTCCCCCGCAGACCAGCTGAAGACCACCCTGCAGACCCTGCCCGAGATGGTGGTAAGAGAGAGAGAGAGAGAGAGGCAGAGTGAGAGAGGGAGAGTGAGAGTGAGAGAGCTGACCTGCTGGAGGACTCTGTCCAGACCAGGGAGGCAGAGTTGATGGCAGCTGAGATGGAGCTGTCCAAGGTGGACCACAAGACCAAGGTGGAGAGCACCCTGCAGGAGGAGGCAGCCATACGTCAGGACAACCAGGAGCGTGAGATGGAGAGACTGGCCAACGCTGCCCAGAAGACATTCAGGGTAACCCTCTGTACCATGGTCACCGTTAGTTAGAAGTTCTAGAGCACAGTACTAACTGCTCTACGGCCTTCCTGTTACTTCCCCAACCATCCAACATCGAGTGGAAGATAACCAAAACGTTCACCACTCACCGATATGACTGCGTTTTGTTGCTTGCTATAATCCAAAGTATATCCGATATGACTTATAGATAGATGCGCTGTCTCTAGATGCGACACCTATAGGCTGCTAGAGGAACTACATGTTAGTCTCTACCGTGAGCCACCTATAGGCTGCTAGAGGAACTACATGTTAGTCTCTACCGTGAGCCACCTATAGGCTGCTAGAGGAACTACATGTTAGACTCTACCGTGAGCCACCTCTAGGCTGCTAGAGGAACTACATGTTAGACTCTACCGTGAACCACCTCTAGGCTGCTAGAGGAACTACATGTTACTCTTCCGCCAGGGCGTGACAAACAGGTGGTCATGGTTTGAATAACAGTTACCAAATGAACAAGATTAATTTGTACTTTTGAGGTCTTAGTATTGTGTGTGTGTGATTCTCTCTACAGGAAGGAGACCTGCAGCCCGACTCCTCCCCCTCCCCCGACACACTCAGAGACTCCGCCCCCATCCTGGAGGGCATCAAGGTAACGTTAACATAGTAGAGATATACAGGACCAGGAGGTATTAGAAGGACCGGGAGGTATTAGAAGGACCAGGAGGTATTAGAAGGACCAGGAGGTGTTCGGACCAGGAGGTATTAGAAGGACCAGGAGGTGGAAGGACCAGGAGGTGTTAGAAGGACCAGGAGGTGTTAGAAGGACTAGGAGGGATTAGAAGGACCAGAAGGTATTAGAAGGACCAGGAGGTGTTAGAAGGACTAGGAGGGATTAGAAGGACCAGGAGGTTTTAGGAGCACCAGGCGTTGGTACCGTATTTGAACTGTGTGTGCGCCTCTTGCAGGGGGAGGAGATCACCAAGGAGGAGATTGACCTGCTGAGTGATGCCTGCTCCAAACTGAAGGAGCAGAAGAGACTCCTCACACTGGAGAAGGAGGAGCTGGAGGAGCTGAAGGATGATGTCCAGGAATACAATGAGGTACAAATACTAAACACACTATTTAACATTTTACATCCAATTCATTACATGATATGCTGATTCATAAATCTAATTCATCGCATACATCAATCATTTCTGGGAAAAGCTCCCAAATGAAGAAGTTCCAGTTGAAGGACCTTATTGTGGCATCCGGGAAAGTTCAAAAATCTCCCCTGAAGGGAAATTAGTTCAGGATAGGATCAGTATGGTGGCCCTGAAGGTCAAAACACAACATGTTGGAAAACACGACAACATTACACAAACACGACGACATTACACAAAACACAACACATTTCATACAGGCTGTGCTTCTGCTTTACAGTCAGCACGTAGGTCTGTACCAAACATCTGTCCTGATATGATGGCCCTTCTGATATCATCTGCTGAATATCAATAATGACATCGTATGAATGGCCTCTTTCAAAACATTTCTGTATCATTTAGGGATGCCAGTGGGCACATTTTACAAGAAAAGATATTAGATATTACTATCTGCAGAGCGCACGCCGCTTACTTCGATCTTTAACGTTCGATCTTTAGCACAAAACCAATGCTTTAAAGGTTCTTCATTGTTATTTTGTATTTTGTACTTGTATTTTACTTTCACTTTCAGTTTATAATTGTAGCGTCAGTCATCTGAAGTAATAATACGCTTCGTTCAAAATCAGATTTGTTTTTAGATGAACATGACGGTGATACGAAAATAAACTAAATGGGTTTTTATTTTTTAAATGTCAATGCAGTTGTTGTACCAACCACCGCGTAACACCGGTGACACCGACCACTGCGGCAAGCCTAGTATGATTCCATCATCCATCCTTTCAAAGTACTCTGTTGACATGAAACAGGAAGTTGTCCTACCGTTTCCATAATAGGTCCGAGGTACACTTACTAACAGTCCAGGAGGGCTAGGTCCGAGGCACACTCACTAATTCTCGGTGTGGTTTGTTGATACACTACCAAAGATTTTCCAGGGAGGGGAAGATCCAGGTCAGAAAAAACATTTCGGGCGGAGCTTGCGGGGGAGACCAAGCAAACTACAGTAAACATCTGCATCATTAGAATCAATGGGAATATATTTCTTATATTGTCTTTTAACAGTGTCTGTGATGTAATGAAGAAGTCCCATCCTATGGAATGGCGTTTGTGAGACGGCCTTTGTAAGAAAGGGCTGTACTTCTGTAACAACAGGACCTGGAGGAGATGAAGAAGGAGCTATCTAAGACAGGCCAGGAGGAGGTGGTGGAAGAGTCCAAGGCTAGCAAGCGTCTTGCTAAGCGGGTGAATGGCATGATCCACCGGGTGGGGAAGATCATCGGGGAGCTGGAGAAAGACAAGGAGGTGCTGGACGGACAGCTGCAGCCTGGCAGCAGCCCGCCAGTGGGGTAAGGGTCATGGGACACAACACACGCTGTATACTGGATATACGTATTAGTTAGTGGTTAGTTGGCCATATAGTCTCTTCTACACAGACAGACAGTCTGAGTAAACCTACTAAGTAATGGTTGTATAGTCTCCTCTACACCTTCAGGTAGAACCTACTGAGTAATGGTTGTATAGTCTCCTCTACACCTTCAGGTAGAACCTACTGAGTAATGGTTGTATAGTCTCCTCTACACCTTCAGGTAGAACCTACTGAGTAATGGTTGTATAGTCTCCTCTACACCTTCAGGTAGAACCTACTGAGTAATGGTTGTAAACCTAGTGAGTAATCGTTGTACAGTCTCTTCTACACCTTCAGGGAGAACCTAGTGAGCATTGATGAGCTCATTGGTGTCATGAAGCAGATCCAGAACATTCCAGAACACAAGCTGCAGTGCATCGCAGACGCGCTGGACGACAACAAGGATGGAAAAATCGACATTGATGATGTCATCAAGGTACACTCAGTGTGTGTCTGAAGCAGTACTACTCGCTGGTCACTACGGCACACAGTACTACTAGCTAGTCACTACAGTACACAGTACTACTTGCTATTAGTATGTACTTGTATCTGAAGCAGTACTCATTAGAAGTACCTCAATACTGAAGTGAACGCTGCTGTCAGACCAACCCATATTCTCAGAGCATTCCACTCACTAATAGCTGATGGATGGCTATAGTATTTCTAACAAATGAGCCTCAAATGACTGCTCTTAAACCTGATCTACTGCACCTAAATAAGTAAGAAAGTAATTTAAGTACAGCTGTAAGTACAGTACAGATAAAAGTACTCCACCGTGGTAAACAGGTAGTCTTGTGGTTTAGAACAGTGGGCAGTCTCAGCTCCAGCAGTCTGTCCAATCCCTACAGGTGGTGGAGTTGATTGACAAGGAGGACATCGACATCTCCACCAATCAGGTGGCAGACATTATGGTAATGCTGCAGAAGGAGGAGAAGCTGATGGAGAAGGAGAAAGCCAAGGAGAAGGCAGAGAAGGAACAGGCTGCTCAGATCAACAGCTAACTCTTCCTCCTGGGGGTGGGGCCAGATGGAGGGCGTGGCCTGTATACAAGACTGTTGACAGGTTGTGGTCTCACCTGGTGGTAGAGAACATCTTTAAAAGGCTGCTATGCTCAGTTAGATGCACAAATGTCAAAGTTGAACTTAATTTGCCACTCTCTTAAAACCCCCTGGCTCTGAGAATGGAATATACAATATATAATGTTGATATATTACTATTATGATCATCCTGTTTCATTAACAGATTATTATTATCATTGTTATTCTTTATTAATAAGCTGAGGAGCAGGGTGGTCTGGCTGCTTCCAGTAACATGATTCATGTTATCATATATGGTGAATATATTGTCCCAGCATGCAGTACACTACTCCATCCATGCAATTATCACCAAACACATGGTGTGGTGTCTGTGAAAGAACCCTCATTCCACACCTAGTTTTACGTCATAGTGCAGTACTACTGCAGTACTACTGCAGTAGTACTGCAGTAGTACTGCAGTAGTACTGTTATTTACTTCTGAATGTAACTCAGCCATTCACTAGAAGACTACCACCAAAGAATAAACTGAGGTTTTATTTCAAGTGAGGGCCGCCCAGGTCCACAACGTGGAGCCACCAAAACTCTGAAGTCTGTCACCAACAAGTCCAGATTTCACCAATCAAAATCCCTTTTGTTTGAAGATTGATCAGGGGTAGAACCCAACAGTCTGTTGGGTTATGATCAGGGGTAGAACCCAACAGTCTGTTGGGTTATGATCAGGGGTAGAACCCAACAGTCTGTTGGGTTATGATCAGGGTACAACCCAACGGTCTGTTGGGTTATGATCAGGGTACAACCCAACCGTCTGTTGGTTTAGCTTGAGACCGGTTCTGTGTGGAGTACCAGACAGATGCTGCGATATAAAGTCTGTTGTTCTGTTTGAAGAGAACTGGTTTATTCAGCATTATGTTAATGAAGAGAATGGTTGCCATAGCAACCGTGTGGCTAGTTGTGATTCATTCTATTATTTTTATATTAATACACAGAAAAGTGCATTGGAATTTAATTTGGCTGTGGAGGTTCATGTCTGAAAAAGCGTACATTTGGGTTTGAGATTTGATTATTACGGGCTGTTCCTCTCCTGAGAGGTGCTGTCTTGGTTCAGCTGACTGCTGGCTGACCTCTGGAAGACAAGACCAACAGTGTCCAACAGTGGCAGTAAAGTATCCAGACCAAGAGGTAGAGGAGCTGAGCCCTGCTGGTTTGACAACAACCAGTCTCAGTGGTGTGGCTCAACACTCTGCCCATACATGGGGTGGAGGGTTGTGTTTAGGTTAGCGGCAGAACATGGCACACTGGCCACTGCATAAATCAACACCTAGCATAAACATGTCACAGCTCTCCGCTACAGCTCCTGGGTTAGCATAGCTGCTACTGCCACCAGCCATGGTCACATGGTGGTAAAGGAAACAGGAGTGACACATGATTAGACTCTTAGCTAAAGCTTTTAAAGTAATGCAGTTTGGTTCCCAACCTGGCTGTCCCAGGAACATGTTCACAGTTTTGACTGAACTTGTAGTGACATCGACTGAATTAATCCATCTTTAGTTTAACATTAGTCTGAGTACAACATGGATACGACGTGTTACCTAGCATCACTTCCAGGCCCCTCAGTTTTGTGATTAAGAGTTTAGAAAAGCCTCACAGCTCTGTAACAGTGTCTGAAGAGCAGTTTTGTTAATTGATTAAGGAGGAGGCCAATCAGAGGCTTGTATTGGAGTGTTGGAGACGTTAGCTGGACAGTGTTTGGCTGAAGGAGTGTGTACCTGATAGTGTGGACAGTCGGTCGACGTCACGACCGTCCACACTGGCATGTTCTGTTCCGTCCCTAGAGCAAGAAGTCCTGATTCATTATTGTATGAACTGGGGTTTGTGGTGACAGGGTTCCTGCTTACTTTTACAGCAGCGTTAAGGCTGTACAGTTGCTATTTCTTTTTTCCTTTATTGCACAGTTCTTACTAAAGCAAATGTTGATATAATGATTAAATAGTTAGAGAGGAGGAGGAGTTGAGTGGAAGCCATTTTGTATTTTATTTCTTCAGCACTGATCGACTCAGGACCAGAATGATGAGAAGCAACTGCATATTGTCAAAGCCTGATAACAACTGTTCTCAAAGCCTGATAACAACTGTTCTCAAAGCCTGTTATGGACTTGAACATGGAACATTTTGGGTTTGGATTTCAGAGGTTTTTTATTGATTTAGAAAATGTGTAGTTTGTTTGAAGGCAAGGTGAAGACCAAACAGACAATGGATTCAAACCTGAATCCTGATTCAATGGAAATGGCTGTCCTTGGGCCAGTCTCCATGTGGAACCCAGACTTCACACCTTAGAACCATGCCTAATTGTATTTATTGTATTTAAATCAGTCTAAACCTGGGATTTTATAGCATTTATCCAAATGTAGACTCATTTGCATTAGCTCTAGGCCTAAGTTGACTTGAAATGTTATCTCCTAAATTATAATAAATCATTATTTATGTACAAAATAATTGAAGCTTTCCAAAAGAGGCTTAAATGTGTTAATAAATCTGAATGCTCCTTGATTTATTATTTGTGTTTTTAATCATTATCTCACTCATCAACACCCAGCACCCCCCAGCCACCATCTTAGGTTCCTAATGTAGCTTCTCCTCTCTTCCCCAAGAGAACCCCAGCCACCATCTTAGGTTCCTAATCTAGCTTCTCCTCTCTTCCCGAAGCTTTCTTCTGTCTCCCCGAACCCCAACCCATACACCCATCTTCACCTTACCCTAGTAGACCAGGGTTAAACTTGAACCTCTCTAGTAGACCAGGGTTGAACTTGAACCTCTCTAGTAGACCAGGGTTAAACCTGAACCTCTCTAGTAGACCAGGGTTAAACTTGAACCTCTTTAGTAGACCAGGGTTGAACTTGAACCTCTCTAGTAGACCAGGGTTAAACCTGAACCTCTCTAGTAGACCAGGGTTAAACCTGAACCTCTCTAGTAGACCAGGGTTGAACTTGAATGTCACGAGTAGACATCGGTCTGTTCACCGCTTGCCAACCTGAGATTCCTTTAACATAAAAACTGTTTTAAGGTCAAGC
>OMNS01080091.1:0-17214 GCA_900303225.1 Laemonema laureysi
AGGGGCCTAATGTCTTTAGCGCGGTGTTTGTGATTGCATTTCCGCACCACCGTGCACCCCCCTGCAGGTGGAGATCAACTCGATCTGCGTGACGTTGGAGGCGGGGGTGGGCCACCGCACCGCCCCCATGCTCCTGGCCAAGTCTTCGTTCCATGGGGACGTGAAGAACTGGTCCACGCTCATTAACCTGTACAGTCGACTCAACCTGGAGGTAACGCATGCAGACACGCCCAGTGATGCACCCTGGTAGTCGAGTTGAAAAGGGGCCCTCGTTACAAGCCGTTAGGTTTATCAACATGTTTGATGGGTCAACTCCCCGGTCAGAGATGACCGCTTGTGATGTCACTGGTGAATAGACTTTGAAATTACTTGCAATGGCTATCCTCCATTGCAAGTCGTTTCAAGCCATCCTCTCGATCTTCCTCACACCTGGTTATAGTATATGCATGTAAATGCTAAAAGGTGAATGTAGTGTTTGATCGAATGTGTGTGTGTGTGTGTTGGCTGTCGTTAGGTACATTATTACAATGAGGTGCTGGGGGTATGGGAACCCCTGCTGGAGCCATTGGAGGATGAGGACAAAGATGGCTTCAGACCCTGGTCACTGGAACTGAAGGTAGTGACACACACACACACACACACACACAGACACACACACGCACAAATTCTCACCACTCCACCTCCACTCTCTGTTACCCACCAGATGAAAAAGAAGCCGATGCTCTACACGGGCCTGTCGGACGAAGTGGACTTCAGCGTGCCGGACTACAAGACTGTGATCAGTATCAGCAGCAAGGACCAGCTCAACATCACCCTCTCCAAGTGTGGCCTGGGCCTGCTCAGTAACCTGGGCATGGTGAGTGTCTCTGGTCACACCACTGTGTTGGTTTCAATGATTGAAGTTAATTTGGAAGAGTTATGTAATCCAGAAAAGAGTTACAAAGTCCAGAAATGTGAAATGATTATGAATCACATTGCAGTGCACCCCTTATAGGAGAGGTGATGTTTGAACATATACGTCCAGTGGATCTATTGTCAGGTGCAGTGGATCTATTGTCAGGTCCTGTGGATCTATTGTGGGGTCACATGGTTCTCTTCACCTGTCCCGCAGGCATTTGCCAAGCAGTCAGGCGAGTCCTTCCAGGAGGATGAGGCCCCGTTCGTGGTGAAGAACCGCCTGGGTCTGCCCGTGTCCGTCCTCTACAGCGAGATGTTCAGCCCCATCGGCCGAGAGGTCCGCGACCGCACCGTGGAGCTTCAGGACGGGGAGAGCCTCAACATGGATTACCTGAGAAGCACCACAGACTCAGACCAGTTCTCTGCCATGACCTCTCTGAGTGGCAAGGACTACTACATACAGCCTAGTAAGTGGCAGGGACTACTACATATAGCTTAGTAGTACGTTGTAGGGCAGGGACAGTTATGAAGTTATGAAAAGCCAATACTATGCTCTCATACGATGTTGCCGATATTACACAATAGTACACATTATTTTGAATTTGAGACTATAGCTTTTGCTACTCTTGACAACAATATTGTCATTTGAGATGGCCAATTGCAATTAAGTTTTTCACAGTAGTTGCATCTTGGGTGAATGGGGGTATAAAATGTATACACGCCCCCCCCTCCCTCAGCTCCCGTCGGCCACACGTCCGCCAGTGTGATCCCCCTGATCCAGGTGGGCCGGGGGATGTACAGCGTCGAGCACAACGACTCCCAGGTCACTCGCTTCCTGGTCTGCCAGATTTACTCCGTGGAAGGAAGCAAGTACATCAAGATCCGCTCCCCCTTCCAGGTTTGCCCACGGCCGTCCTCTCGCTCTAGACCCATGGCCGTCCTCTCGGCTCTAGACCCACGGCCGTCCTCTCGCTCTAGACCCACGGCCGTCCTCTCGCTCTAGACCCACGGCCGTCCTCTCGGCTCTAGACCCACGGCCGTCCTCTCGGCTCTAGACCCACGGCCGTCCTCTCGGCTCTAGACCCACGGCCGTCCTCTCTCTCTGTATCCCTTTCTCAAACCTTCTGCCTTCTCCCCTCTGGGTTAGTGGTTGCCGTTGTAACATTAATTTCAATAGTCAGTCTGCAAAGCCATTAGAGACTGATGAATGGATAGATGGGTACACTTACGCACTCACTCACTTTATTCATCCCGGAGGGGAAACTAAAGGAGTCAGCAACTAATGGTACAGCCTACGTTTAGTTAAAAAATAAATATTTCCCAACGTCCATACTCTAAATGGATCAAACGTCTTGTTGCCCTGAGTCTGACCCTCGCTTTAGGCGCCAATCAAAAGGCAAGCTTTTCAATGAAATCGTCATGGAAAGCGCTGAACATTTCCATTCCTTCCGACAGATTATCAATCACTTCTCCATCCCGTTCAAAGTGTTTGAGGAATCAACATGTCTGGGGACAGCTCTGCCCGAAGAGGAGTTCTGCGTTCCACTGGACTCCTACAGGTGACGACCATAACACACAAACAATGCAAACCCCAGCAACCACCACCGAATATAGCACCTTGGTATCGATCCCGTGCCACTTCCCATGCCCCAGCTTCATTCTACTCTCAACCCTCTGCTGCCCCCTGCAGGTCTGAGTTGAGTCTACAGCCGGTGCCCGAGGAAGCCACCGAGGAGGACCAACAGCAGGAGTTTGAGTGTTCTGAGGGCTTCAGCTACGAGGACGTCTGCCGCCAGGAGCCCGGGACCCGCCTGCAGCAGACCTGCCGTCGCCGCGGCGACCAGGCCGGCGTGCTGATGGTCAACATGGTGCCGGTGATGGACACCGTGGTGTCCAAACACACCGGGAGCGCCGGGGAGAACTTTGATGAGCCGTACGTCCTCCACCTGTGGCCATCCATCTTGTTACGCAACCTCCTGCCCTACCCCATCACCTACAAGTTACAGGTAAAACTACACACAACCTCCTGCCCTACCCAGTCACCTACAATTTACAGTTAACTTCACACACAAATACACTGCTCATAGGAACCATCACAGGCAACATTCAACCCTTTTTCTAAGTGTATTTATCATGATGCTAGAGATTGAATGGCCCACTCTCCTTATGATCTGTGCTCTCTGGTTCTGTGACTCTCTTGGTTGAATAGGATAGCGGACAGTCTGCCCCTGAGGCCACCCTAGAACCGGGCCACTCTGCCCAGCTCCACACGGCCGTCATAAACCAGTCCAGCCTGGCCCTGTGTCTCCTCAACTACCTGGCTCAGGACTGGTCCGCCTTATATGGGTCTGTGTTTAAAGAGCCATTACTTCTCCATCTCTGTCACTCACTGGTTTTCTGTTTAGTTTTGTTCATTTGATTTACATTAAACAGTCAAGACATTTGCAAATATATATTATATATATATATTTTTTTAATTATTATAATTTTTTTAATAGTATTTTTTTCACAAAGTGTAGCTAGTTCAGAGGAAGTATACAATGTACGATGGTTTACTGTACGTACTTATAACGGTCACTACTTCTGTAGATTCAAGTGTCACTGGACACAACACTTGGCGCTGTTACTCATCCTCCTCGTATCCACTCAGTTTCCACGCCAACCAAGAGGAGATCACCTTCATCGTGTTCCAGTCCATGCGCGACGAGGACGACGAGGTGATGGAGAGCGGCAGCAGGAGGCCCAGGGCCGAGTTGGACATCGCGGTGCACGTGGTCTACGAGGCCGGGCGCATGGTTGTGGCCGTCCACTCGCCCTACTGGATGGTGAACAAGACGGGCCGGCTGCTGCAGTACAAGGCCGACGACATCCACCGGAAGCACGCGCTGGACTACGACATGCCCCTGCTCTTCTCCTTCAAGCCACGCAACTTCCTGCAGAACAACAAGGTACAGCTGACTTTTGTGTGTATAGAGTTAGGGTTAGGGTTAGGGTTGCCTTTTTTTGAAGATCAGGTCCACTCTAATGTGTGTACATTTGAAAACCCTCCATTTTGACCTTCTGTCCACACTATAAGGGTTATTTTTTTTGTCCAACTAATACAGATTATCAATGGTTCAATGGTTTGACTTCTTGTTTTTACGTTATGATGACATAGTGTGGATGTGGTTGGTGGCTGGTTTAAGCAGCCTGCACAACTGTGGTGCATTGGCCAATGCACCACCGGTCTAATCTAACCCAGTCTAATCAGTGTGACTCAGGCCAGGTGAGCCACCAACCAACCACACACCACAGTCTCCTATTCCTCTATTCACATGTGCCTTGTCTCTCAGGTGCGTCTGATGATCTCAGACAGCGACCACTCAGATGAGTTCTCCCTGGATACCATTGGGAGCTATGGAGATGTGAAATGTAAAGGCAGACACAAGGACTACCTGGTAAGATTTTCACCTCAAACCTGGGGCTAAACCGCTCGAATGGTTGAAGCGATTTCTTGTCAAACATTGCAAAGTAGATTCAGTGCAGAGCGAACACAATGCACATGCAATGGACGTGAAAATGTGAAGGGAAGGACACAGGAAACTAAGGGACTTACACAAGGGAGATACACAACACAGCAGGTGTGCACAACGAGTCTTGGGTGACATCTAGGGGCCAAAACCAAAAACTGCACTGGGTCCTAAAGCAAGTGGGGTGTCTATTCTAGCTGTGTTGTGTTTTCTTTTGCACCATCTGTAATGCATTGCCAGTTCAGCACTAGCTACCAAGCAACCCATGAGTCATGGGTGTGTCTACGCAAAACCAGGTCGGGGTGAAGATCGATGCCACCAGTTTCAGCCTGACCCGCATGGTGACCTTTGTGCCATTCTACGTGCTGGTGAACCGGACCAAGCATGTGATCCTGATCAGCGAGGAGGGCCAGGAGAACTGGACCCCGGCTCAGCCAGAACAGGTCAGAACCAGAAGTTTCCAAGTGATTTTTGTGTGTGTTTTTAAACTCGCATCTTTACAGTACCCGCGTTTAATGCGTCCACAAAAAATATTTGATTGT
Organism: Laemonema laureysi; assembly: GCA_900303225.1. Lineage (NCBI taxonomy): Eukaryota > Metazoa > Chordata > Actinopteri > Gadiformes > Moridae > Laemonema > Laemonema laureysi. Next base: position 4,949 of record OMNS01080091.1, read on the forward strand.
AGCTTTTATCTTATCTTTTAAGTCGGCCATTCCATTCTGGCCCGAGAAGGACACCAAGAGGCTGAAGATCAGGGTAGAAGGATGTGAAGCACCTCCTCGAACCATCGACTTCACGAGGCCAGAGAACTGCCTGTTGCTGAAGCTGGACAACACGGTGAGTCGCTGAGCACGACGACGCACCACTCATACAATCCTTCAGGGGACGCGGGATATCCTAGCGGTCCGGGTGGTCACAGACGAACTGGTACTGGGACGTCCTACAGTTTGACCGTCCACAGTTTAACTGTAGGTTCCACTGTGTTCCTTTCCTTAGTTGGGCGGGTTCACTGTGGAAGTGGACCGTTCGGAGCACTCCACTGTGATCCGTTTCTCCGACTACCACGACGGCGCCGCCCCCTTCCTCATCATCAACCACACCAAGGACCAGGTTGTGGAGTTCCACCAGAGGTGAGAGGACTGATGGGAGGAAATAGCAGAGGAGAGATAACCAGTCGTAGTCATGATGAGTGGACATTTTCAATGGTCCTATTGATCAGCCAAACAAAAAGCATTGAGTTTTTAGATCAGGTCCACTCTAATGTGTGTAACCCTCCATTTTGGCCTTCTGTCCACACTATAAGGGTTTATTTTGTCCAACTAATACAGATTTTCAATGGTTCAATAGTTTGACTTTTAAATGAATGAATGAGTAGTAAACCATAGTATGTATTGTGTAAGTGATGACCTGCCCCGGGTAACATTTGCCTTGAAATACTGTGTATTAACTATCTTACTCTAACAACATCCTGTCCTACAGACACCTTGACAGATCAGCACTTGACCCAAGCCAGGGTGTACATGTTTGGTTTGTTTTGTGTTGATCGGTTGATTGACTCCACACAGGAGTCGGAGAGACTCGTCCTCGTGGGTGCCTGACGAGCTGCTTGACCTCTCCTTCTCCGTGGAGGAGGACAGGTACAGGAAACGCTTGGGATAAAGCAGCTTCACACAGGAAACCGCTTGGGATTAAGCGGCTTCACACAGGAAACCGCTTGGGATGAAGCGGCTTCACACAGGAAACCGCTTGGGATGAAGCGGCTTCACACAGGAAACCGCTTGGGGATGAAGCAGCTTCACACAGGGGGACGCTTAAGGGTAGCAAGAGCCAGAAGCAAAGGAGGAGAGAGGCTAGAGCTTGCAAAGGGTCCACGTCATTAACGTTGAGTGTCATCGTAATCAAATCTTATCAGGCCTTTGGGTGCTGTGTCCACAGCCCACCTGCAGGGGCGTCCTTGAGCAAGGTGCTCGACCACATTGCTCCCGCAAAAAAGACATCTGCCTGAATTTTGTGAAGTTTGTCTGAAGTCGCGTTGGATAAAAGCGTCGAATGATTCGGTCGTGAATCAGAGAGACATTTCGTATTGCTGTTTCTACCTACCGTGTTGACACGGTAGGTTTTCATGTAAAGGTGGTGGTGGCAGTTAACTCATGATTAACTAATCGAATGCAAGTGGAGCAGCTACCGCAAAAAATTGGGAGTAGCTACCAACAGGTTGTGTGCAGCACCACCACCACCTAGTTTCAGTTCAAGTTCAGAGTAGGAACCAGAACGCGAGGTTGGTTGTACCAATTATACCGCATTACCTCCACAGTGCGAGGAGGATGATGACATTTGATGTAATAGCTTCGATGGTAGCTTTGTTATAAGTATAGCGGTAATGGTGTAGTGGAAGGGAGCGCCGGGAGAGACCAAGTTGAATATAACGGGCGCTAACAGACATAAATAAGATGGTCAGCAAATGGAAAAAATAGGTTAGCCCAGTTGAGAGTAATTGCTTCTGCTTCTGATGAGGGTTTGCACGTCCTATTTGCTCCGTATGTTTACCACAAAGAAACCTCCCATCACAAAGACATCCTGTCTGTACTGGTGAGGGTCTCAACTAAGCACCTGGCTTATAGGTGAACATTAGGTGGATTCTACTTGTAGTCCATTACGCTATTAATTCTGATCTACCCTTGTTATGGAGTTGAAATGATAATAATGCAGTAGGAGCAAATGAGACGTTCAAACCTCTTGTGTTGCTACGACCTTCTCACCTCCTGATGCACCGACTGTTTCCTTCCTTTAAATACGGCTGTTTCACCGGTAAATATCTTGCCTTAAATAGTGGCTTTTTTCCTTTGGCTGCCGCTGGTTTAGGTGGGAATCCTTCTTTGCCTATCTTCCTCCTGTAGTTTCCTCCATGTTGTGGGGGGGGGGGGAAATTAAGTCTTCCTGCTTCCCTTGCCAGGCTCATGTGTCGTCTGCATCCCTGTGAGTGTGAGTGAGAGTGTGAGTGAGTGTGTGTCGATGATGTGTGTGTTTTTCTTCCTCCTTTTCAAAAGGGGCGAAGGGAACTTGTGTGTGCCTTGTGGTTGGGCTACCGTGCCGTACGTCGTGTGTTCTCTACGGTCTCTTTGAGAGGGTTTTCTGGGCCTGCTGTGGATAGCGAGGAGTTGGCTTCTTTTGGAGTTTACTTCCTTCACTGCTTCCTGTGAACTGTTGCCTTTCCGATGCTGTTCACTGTGTTTATGTATGGACTGGTACTGATTTGTCTTATTCTGTGTGTGTGTGTGTGTGTGAGCAGCTCACAGAAGGAGGTGGAGGGGCAGGAGTTGGAGCCCGGTAAAGCTCTGTACTACACCTGGGCGGAGCCCACTGGTTCCAGGGAGCTGCTCTGGCACTGTGGCAGCTACGCGGGTTCGCTGAAGAGCGAGGAGGTAAACCCGTGAAATGAAATTACATTAGATTCTGTGGGGAGGAGGGGCAGGATCGTCGAGCGTTTGTATGGCATTGTATGACTCCCAGTCAAAAGGTTGTGGGTTGAAACCCCCAGTGTCCACAGTCTGTCCTTAAGCAAGATGCCTAACCCCTAGCCTCTCATGACATGTATCCAAACAAACGTCTGTGAATGGAAGATAGCTAGCTAGCCTTTAGCACATCTGACAGGAAGAGAGCAGCCGTTGCAGCAGACATTGGAAATAAGGAGGGTGAATATTGATTGTTGTCACCACCTGCAACATTCGGTCAATCCTCCTTGTACATGTGTCCTTAGGACCTGCATGTGGATTTGAAGAATGACGGCAAGCTCTTCCTCATCTCTTTCTATGAAGGTACAGTTATTATAATTATTGTTGTTATCCATTCCCATGTCCTTTTGTAAAAAAAAAAAAAAAAAAAGAATCTGCGTTGAAAGTTTCTTCTTTACTTCCATTTCAAACATGCTTAGTGTCTGAGGTTTTCCATGAGTACATTTCATTAGCAACATAAATGAACACGTTTGGTAGATTGGCTCAGTCTTAAGAATATGTTTTTCTTATTGCTGCATTCTACAAAAATGACAGACCCACAAGGAGAGACGACCTTCTAACTTTACTTGTACTATTTTATACACTTTCTACACCTTTTCTCCCTATACTACACATGTGCATTTGTGGTGTTGACTTGAAGGTCTCCAGCGGGTGGTGCTGTTCACAGAGGAGCGGCCCATCTACAAGATGCTGTGTAAGAGCGAGAAGGTGCAGCAGGCCGAACAGGAAATCATCCTCTCCCTGCAGAATGTGGGCGTGTCTCTGGTCAACAACAGCAACAGCCAAGAGGTCTCCTTCATTGGGATTACAAGGTCCATAAACACACATGCACAACCTCCAAGCAACATGTTGGCCGGTGTCCCTCGGCTATACTATTTACCATTTAGCTAACATTAGCGCATTAGCGGACCCTTTCATCCTCATGTGAAGCGCCAATCTAACTAGCATCACAACAATGCAATCAAGTTTAATCTAGTTTGATTTAGTTTCATCTAGTTTCATCAAGTTTGATCTAGTTTCACCTAGTTTCATCTAGTTTCATCTCACGTTCCTGGTGTGTTCAGTTCGGATGTGGTGTGGGAGTCCAAGCCCAAGAAGAAGAGTCGCTGGAAGCCGCTGAGCAACAAGGAGGTTGAGATGTTGGAGGAAGCGTTCAAAGCTTACGTGGAGTCGGGGCCCATCGACAACCTCATATTGGACCTGGAGACCAACCTCCAGGTAACGGACCCCAGTATATTTATACAGCTCTCGCCTTATTACAGACTTTCGGCCCCCGATCCACTAAAGCCTGGTTTAGGTTTCTCCGTCAGCATGTCCACAAAGGTATCGTCACACAGATGGGGGACATGTGTACGTGGTGGTGAAGGTCTGTGACCAGCAGAAGGGGCTAAGGGCGTACATGTATGTCTCTGCGTCGGGATGCGGATCGTCATAAACGTGCTAACTGCACATTAAAAAAGGTCTCTCTTTCTCTCTCCCTCCCAGGTGTGTCTAACCCCCAGCAGCATGGACATGTGTGTGCTGCAGCCCTACGACGCGCCCCTGCGTAGGAACTACCTGCCTGGCGTGAAGGTGGAGTACAGCGTCTCGCCTCGTCAGAGCTCCTACCGGGTCCAAGTCAACCGCATACAGGTGACGAGATGCTGTATGACGTCATACATGGGAGGAGATATGACCTCATACACGGGAGGAGATATGACCTCATACACGGGAGGAGATATGACCTCATACAAGTGGGGAGATATGACCTCATACAAGTGGGGAGATATGACCTCATACAGGTGAGGAGATGCTGTATGACCTCATACAGGTGAGGAGATGCTGTATGACCTCATACATGGGAGGAGATATGACCTCATACACGGGAGGAGATATGACCTCATACAAGTGGGGAGATATGACCTCATACAAGGGAGGAGATATGGTCAGACTAGGTGACCCGTGTAACCACGGCGATGCTCTGCTCTGTGGTGATGAGTCAGAGTTGTAGTGATATGAATGAATGTGTTCTACAGATCCAGAATCAGTTGCCTGGAGCCATCTTCCCCTATGTCTTCTACCCCGTCAAACTTCCCAAGTCTGTCACCATGGACTCCGGTGAGTCCCCAATCAGACCTGATGCTCTGCTGTTTAATGTTTAAACGTGTGTGCGCGTGTGCGTGTGTGTGCGTGTGCGCACGTTCTACATCATGTCCTTGCTGTGTGTCTTCCAGAGCCCAAACCCCTGACAGACATCAGCATTGTTACCAGGGCTGCAGGCCATTCGGACATCTCCCGCATCAAGTAAAACATCTAGAATTCACTTTCTGCCTCCCTTTCTGCGTGTCCATTGTATCTGCTAAATGACTGAATAGTAGTGATAAACAGTACTAGTTGAGTAATGAGCTGGTTCTCTTCAGGTGGTTGACATGTAGGTTTGTGTGTCCACCGACAGGTACTTCAAGGTGTTGATCCAGGAGATGGACCTGAAGCTGGACCTCGGCTTCCTCTACGCCATTTTGGATCTCTTCACACCAGAGAACGCTAGCGTCATTACACCTCAACAGGAGGTCTCTCTCTCTCTCTCTCTCTCTCTCTCACTCTCACACACTCTTTCTCACTCTCTCCATTTCTCCTTCTCCATTATTAGGCCACTAGCTGAGCTGTGTGTGTTTCTGTATGTCTGTTCCTGTAGGTGGAGCTGTTTCAGAAGGACGTAGACTACAGGCTGGCTGAGCTGGCCAACGGCTCTGCGAGTGACAACTCTCCGATTAGCCTCTACGAATACTTCCACATCTCCCCTATCAAGGTGTGTCCTCCGTGCATGGATTTAGCTGCGTTAGCTTGCTAGCAATCAGTGCTAGTAGCTGTGCATGGATTCAGCTTCATTAGCTTGCTAGCAATCAGTGCTAGTAGCTGTGCATGGATTCAGCTTCATTAGCTTGCTAGCCATCAGTGCTAGTAGTGCTAAGTCACTAGCGATGGGGTGATAAGTCAACACAATTGATGGGTTTTCTTATTTTTTATATCTACGTATTGTGATGTTTAAAATACATAATGACCTCGTATTTCGATTCCTTTAGCTACTCTGCCCTCTCTCGGCTTGTTTTTTAGAAACTGGATCAAGCTGAATTATTGTAGTTGCTCCAATTTTGATTGTGCGTCTGCTAAATGAAACCTAAAATGTAAACGCGTTCAGTTGATTCAGCGACAGTACATTCTTGCGTCTAATCCTGTAATCGTCGCCGTTGTCCAGCTCCACCTGAGCCTCTCCCTGAGCACGGGAGGGGAGGACGGCATGAAGGAGACGAGGGACTCCGAGCTGATCCCCGTCCAGTCCCTCAACCTGCTGCTGAAGAGCATCGGAGCCACGCTGACCGACGTGCAGGATGTCGTCTTCAAGTACGGATGCGCCCTCCAATGCGCGCTCACGCTCACCGCCGGGTGTGGCCTTCAAATCGTCTAATACTGTTTGTGTCTTTTTGTTGTTTTCTTTCAGATTAGCCTTCTTTGAGTTGACCTTCCAGTTCTGCACTACTCAGCAGCTTCAGTGGGAGGTCATCAGGCATTACTCCAAGCAGGTAACACACACACACACACACACACACACACGCACATGCATGCGCACACAAACACACACACACACACACACATCTACGTTCATCATTGATGGATTAAAAAAAAAAACTGATTAATGAAGGACGGACCTGAGCACCAGCTTTCCATTTCATCCAAAGTATTGTGGATTCTTAACTTGAACTATAGCCTGGATTCAAATAATACTTGCAGCGCCTGGCAGCTCCCTGACCCTGCTGAGCTTCCGAGAGACTGGAGACTTTCAGCAGAGGTTTGGTAGCGCGTTCACGGCGGTACGGCCGCCGCCCTAACGCTGTGTGTGGATGTGTGCTTGTCAGGCCATCAAGCAGATGTACGTGTTGGTGCTGGGGCTGGACGTGCTGGGCAACCCCTTTGGTCTCATCAGAGGACTGTCTGAGGGTGTGGAGGCCTTCTTCTACGAACCCTATCAGGTAAGGCGAGACCGGGGGTCGGGGGGAGGACCATTGTGGACCATTGTGGAATCCATTGTTAACATAGACAGTCAGTGCATTTACATTGCACAGCGTATAGGTTAAGGCTGACCTGTACACCTTTACATTACATGACAAAGTATATACAGATTAAGATTGGTCTATTAGCATGCATGCACACCTTACTGTGTGTATGACCTTATTATGCCTATTCAGCCTTAACCGAAAGGTTACCGATAGCTTCGTACGTCTCCATGTAACTGTTCCTACCGGGGTATTGGGGTTTCCTAGGGTGCCATCCAGGGGCCAGAGGAGTTTGTTGAAGGCATGGCTCTGGGGGTGAAGGCTCTGGTCGGGGGAGCTGTTGGTAAGCACTACGCTCTGGTGCCGCTCAAGGTGCTGACCAGACCAAATTAAATATCACAATAATACTCTTTAACATACCTGGATGTCTTACTATGTTACTACTACTATGTTTTTGAGTTGTGTTTATATCGCAACATAACTGTTTGGATAAATATATCACATCATTAATTCATTCATTATTGGGCACATTTACATTTTAATTAAAAATAAACTATTTGGGTTAATACATTTATGAAAGTAAAAAAACCACTATCAAAAAGTCTTTTAACTTCTTATTATTTCTCAGGCGGTATTGCGGGGGCGGCCTCTAGGATAACGGGCGCCATGGCGAAGGGGGTGGCGGCCATCACAATGGACGAGGAGTACCAGCAGAAGAGGAGGGAGGCCATGAACAAGCAGCCCAGCGGCCTGAAGGAAGGGCTGGCCCGGGGTGGCAAGGGCCTGGTGTCTGTAAGAGCTCACACTCTCTCTGACCCACCGTCAAACCTAACATTGTCTCAAGCCCCGCCTGCTCCTTATTGACCAAAAAAAAGAAATCACTCTAATGTGCAAACATCTGCTAAATGACGGAAAGCATTTAAATGTTTGCCCTGAGAGGCAAATCCAGGGGTACAGGATACTGGTTTAATTTTTTTTTTTTTGTGTGCTGTGGTTGAGATATAATTGGATTGGAAATGTGATCTCTTCCTCCTCTCTTCCTCTCAGGGGTTTGTCAGTGGCATCACAGGGATTGTTACCAAGCCCATAAAAGGTATGTGTTGTTCCTAACTCCGGAAAATATTGTAAAGCCTCAAGCCGCAGTAGAGTGGTTGTGGGTTTGAGTTCTGCTGCCTCAATAGTGTAGTGTTGCTGTCACTCGGGCGATGGGGTTTGTGTCAAGAAGCTGGTAGGATTTCTCCACTTTGTCCTTGCGTGTACTCGGCAGTTTGACTCAGTCAGTGGGGTTTGCCCGCGTTACTATAGACACTAGTAGCGCTGTTATTCATGACATAATAATGGACAGGCTGCTGTTGCCTTTAGACTCCCGCAGAGACTAATGAACATCTAGACCAGGGTAACAGTCAGAATGTACCTGAGAGTCTCTGTCTTCCTAGGATTTGACTTGCGTATCACAAATGTGCTCCAGTATGTAGTTTTCAGTGGCAGCGTTATATCCAGTGCGATGTGTGCGATGTTTTCCTCACTTCATAGTGCATGTGAATGTTGTTTGTCCGCCAGGTGCCCAGAAGGAGGGCGCCGCGGGCTTCTTTAAGGGCATGGGGAAGGGTCTGGTGGGAGCGGTCGCCCGGCCAACCGGGGGCTTCATCGACATGGTCAGCAGCACCTTCCAGGGGATCAAGAGGTGTGTGTGTGTGTGTGTGTTTGTGTGTGTTAATGTTTCCCCCCACATTTCAGTTCATGCACGCCTAGACCGCCTCACGCCGCCCGTCCACATCTGGATGACTTCATAAGTCATACGTCTGCATTTTCCCTTCAGGAGAGGTCTTTGAAAATCTCTTGGGTGGACGGAAATGCCGTTGTGGGGTTTTGTACTCTGCAGTCCTAACTGTTATATGTGTGTGTGTGTGTGTGTGTGTGTGCTTGTGTGTTTGTGTGTGTCCTGTCCGTCAGGGCGGCCGAGACCTCCCAGGATATCGAGTCTCTGCGCCCCCCTCGCTTCATCCATGAAGACGGTGTCATACGCCCATATAAGGAGAGGGAGGGGCTAGGCAGTCAGATGCTGCAGGTATGTCAACGCCTGCCTGCCCGTCACACCTGGGTGAAAGAAATGTGTGTATGAGTATTTGGCTTGGATGACAGTTGTAGGCCAACACATTGTGACAGAACGCTTTGCTGTCTACATGAAAAGATCAGAAATGTATTTTTAAAAATATGTAAATTTTATATTTGGTTGTTTTATATTTAGTCTTACTGTGGTATCTTTAGCCACGCGTGTGTGTGTGTGTGTGTGCGTGTGCGTGAGTTCCTGTTCATCTTCTCTTCCATCCTCCATTGTGCCACCGCACCTCTCCTCTCCTCCTCACTCCATGTGCTCTGTGTTGTCTGTTGCGTCTAAAAATGAAGGAACAACCCCCCTCGGCTATTTTAGGACCAAAGACGCTTTTATTTCATTGATTCAGTCGTCTGTGAGTCAGAGCAGCGTTTCGCTGATGCATTGACGCGCGTTAGCTTGCCCGTGTTCTTAGTGGCAAGCAGGAGGTCAACACTGTGACGATGGAGAGCTGGCCACACAACCACAGATCACCACAAACATAACAACTAGCTGCCTCTCCCCCCCGTACAAAACATACTCTATATTCTTGTTGAATCTGTTTATTCATTTTCTTTGGTCTACCGATCGTGTACAGTGTACGGCGAGTGCCACAAACATCACACACAGCACGATAGGTTTGGCCGACTGACCAAGGAAGTAGCCCCCCCGATAGCACACTTCACACGTTCCAATAGCCGTTGGGAGCTGTAGTTCATCCATCTGTTTCGCCCCCTTTTTTGTCTTCACGACCCAAGATTTGCGATGAAACTGCTCGCAAATAGCAACTGCTTGCAAAAGAATCACGAGATAACATTAATGTGAAACTGGACTGTTCTTTTCTCTGCAACGAGCAGCGACCAGCGGTAGAGACCAGGGGTAGAGACCAGGGTAGAGACCAGGGGTAGAGACCAGGGGTAGAGACCAGGGGTAGAGACCAGGGTAGAGACCAGGGTAGAGACCAGGGGTAGAGACCAGGGGTAGAGACCAGGGTGTTTACGCTAACGTTGCGCCAGAAGCTGGAGATGCACCGGCTCACCCAAAAACAAAACCCAAACTCCGGGGACTATATTTCAACCTGGAGAGAGACTAAATTATTGATAACGCTGCGCTTCTTGGCAACTGGTGAGAAACTAAATATCAATGCGGTGATTTTTTTTCCCCACTTCGTTAGGATTCCTCCCTTTTAAAATGTGTTCCTGTAACACACAGGTTCAGATTTTGAGCAGGAATGCCAGGACGTGTTGTAGAGCTTATAACATCACAGCTTATACTCCTGAACATTCTCCTGTTCCCATTCAAATATTACCTATAATTATACATACATATTGTGTTGCTTCTTATTGTAAGAGTGAAATAAACACTTCCTTCCACGTTCCTCTATTTTTACTCTGCGCCTATTTTAGATATGTTGGGACGTTTCGGCTGTAATCCGTATGATCTGTTCAGAACGGGTTAAAACGATGTGTCTGGTATTATAACCTTAGCCGGCCAAATGATTCAGAAACGATACTGAGAATTGTATCCCTAGGCATACTGTAGAGATTTCCTGTTAACCTCGTAATAGAATAGATCAATGGGTTATTTGTTGTTCATAATTCTCTGCATGGCTTCTGTTTCTGTTTCAATAGCAATGTGTTTGTTTTAATAGTGTGGTAATGGATCTGAGATCTCCTAAACATGCTTGTTATTATTCCAAATCTTCAAGGGAAGAACTGTGCTTTTCTGTCAAAGAGCATCTGAAGGGAGAGAACACATATGATCAAGGGGGTATAGATTAAGTCTAGTGGTTAGAGTGTTGTGACTCCCAGCTGAAAGGTTCTGGGTTCAAACCCCAATGTTCACAGTCTGCCTGTAGTAGGCGCTAGTGATGCACCGATCTATTCCACGGTGCTTGGCCGATCAACTTGGAAGATGAGCGATTTCCAAAGCGGAAACTGAAGCATTATGTAGGCAAACCACCGGAGCCACACTACTTAAAATCATAACACATGAGACCTGCAGCCTGCAGTGATAGCGGTTGTATACTTGGATTATTATACAATGATCTTGGTTATCTTCCATAATGAAGGTATAGGTTTTGTATAGGGTATGTGGGGCAGCACTGGGTTTATAAACCTGCCTGCCCCAGTTTTAAAATAATGTGTGTGATAAAACTGGACAATTCTAGCCTATATCTCACTGTAAAAAAAAATCGGTATGGCCTTCAGCATCCTAAACTGGTACACCCAGTAGACACCACACTACAGTAAACTGGTGCACACAGTAGACTACACAGTAGACTACACACTGGTACACACAGTAGACTGGTACACACAGTAGACTGGTACACACAGGAGACACCACACTGGTACCCACAGTAGAATGGTACACACAGTAGACTACAAACTGGTATACACAGTAGACTGGTACACACAGGAGACACCACACTGGTACCCACAGTAGACTGGTGCACACAGTAGACTGGTACACACAGTAGACTGGTACACGCAGTAGACTGCACACTGGTACACGCAGTGCACTGGCGCTGATGGAAAAGGAACCACGCGGCGTAGGCGTTGACTTTGTCTCATCCCCTGACGTTAGCTCTGTCTCTTTCATGTCCACAGTGGAGATTGGCCTTCGCTCAGTGGAGTAGGACTGGTCCAGAGGATGAGGATGAGGATGAGGAGGCAGAGTTCGATGGGGAAGGCAGATAGAAGTGCTAGCATATTGCGTATGATTTTTGTCCTAGTGATGTGTTTGTGGCATTAGCGCCGTGTGTCTAGGCGTCTATAGCTTAGCAGGTGTCCACTAGTTTTCTCCATTGGGACATTTGGGTAGACCAAGAACAATGATGGTCCATGTGCTGTACTTTTTTTGCTTCAAGCACGTTTTAAGCTCGGCTGATTTGTTTTGTTCATTTGTTTGTTTCCGTTTGATATGATTTTCATATGAATAAAACCCTCCCACTAGAGGAAGAGGAATCACGTCGCCAATGCATAGATGACCATTCAGGCGTAGCGAATGTGTCTGTATGTCGTGCGCTGTGTTTACCTCTGTTGTTGCCGCCTCCGTTTCCTCTGTTCTGCCGTTTAACATTAACATTAACATTAAACATTATGTTCATATCGTCATGACAACCCCTTGCCTTCTTGTTTCCTTTCATTCATCCAGTCGTCTTACCCTGCCTTGCCTTCAACACCCTTGTGTCACTCTACTGTAAGGGTATGCGTGTAGAAGGTCATCGCTACGTTTAAACCGAAGACGCTCAATGTCACACTCCCATCTGTATTTACACATGTATACTTTTGAAGAGCTTTATTGTCCTATCT
>OMNS01080093.1:0-15697 GCA_900303225.1 Laemonema laureysi
CAGAACTGCCCCCGCAGTGGCCAACACGCACCGCTCAGTCGCTGCAACCTTTCATTGGGTGTGGTCTGTGACAGTGGACTAATGCTGTAATTCGATTGGCTGCCGTGTCTGTGTGATGTTGCATAATAACTTGGATTGAGAAGTCCAATGTCATTATACGTGTAGTGAATGTGAGCACACAAGGTCATGCGATTTGACTGTCAAATCATGCCACCACTGTCACTTTGAAGAGGCTTCAACCAAATGCAAGATAATTACCACTGCAAATAGGTGTGTGTGTGTGTGTGTGTGTTGCATTACTTTACCATGGAGAGCTCAGGAGGTCTCCGCCAACCTGTCAATCAGACACACACAATTAGTTGGGAGCAATCAGTCATTACGTTTCAAGCACTTAATTAATGCTATGAACTCATCTGGTTTATGGGCCTTAATGCCCTAGTGGCCATTTTGGTTCTGCATTCAGTTCCCCCACCTAGCTTGCATTTAGATCCAAGATGGAACCAAGATGGCTTCTCCATGAATAAGGCCCATAGAGACACAGAGAGAAAAACGATCCTCGACTCATACCCTGCTAATTATAAAGCTGCCTGTCATGCACTACAATTAGAGCTTCAAACTTTGCAAAGAAACACGTGATATTGAAGCAGACAATGTAACTCAGACAGACACACACACACACACACACACACACACACCTGGCTGAGTGAGAAGTACATCGCCCAGAGAGCAAAGAAGACCAGGCTGCCTCTGAGAGGGGCCAGTGTAGCCGCACCCAGGGCCAGCAGCGCCCCCAAGAGGCACAGCAGCTCCATCACCTGCGGGGCGTCCAGCCCCATGCCCAGCCCCGGCGTCAGACCCAGCCAGAGAAGGGAGGGCGACTTCCACAGCTGTTCCAGCAGCGGGCCGTCCCTGAGCCCGGCAGGCTCCGCCAGACGCACAGGCCAGACTCCATCGTTGCCGTAGAGTCCTGACCACACGCACACACACATATGACAAACCGGCGTTGAACAAAAGCTGATTGTTACAATAATGGGGGAGGGGGTTAAAGTGATTAGTGTAAAGGCCCTATCCTCCATGTGAGATTAGCTATCCGTGATTTTCAACGCCCAACTTGGATTAAGACTTATCATAAAAGTGTAGGTTTACTGACACATTTTTAATCGTGACAGATTTTCAATCAAGTTGCCTAACCATGGTGTGAAACGGGCCAACACAATCTGTCACACTGCCAGTCTTGGTGAAACGTGTCTTCTTTAAGGATTCATCGCTACTCCGTTCCTGTATAATAAAAGCCCACTATAGCCTACTACAGATTGTCTCGTGGCGCTCTTTTTCACTTTGAATTGTCGCAACGCCAGCAGCTGCAGCAGCAATGTGGCACCGACACACTGAACCGCAGCATATGTTTGAGTTCGTGTCGTGGCGCCCCGGACCAGTTTGAATCGTGTACCAGCAACAATGTGGCGCTATCAACACCCTTCCGATGTAGGCCTACCGTTTGATTTTGTGATGGAACAAATAATGTCACGCCAGCCTTCAAGTTAGCAACGCAGTGCGCGAGACAAACGTTATCAAGTTCTTTACTTTGACCTTAATTGACACCAAGAAGTCAGTGTCGGTCGCTCATTGTTACCGATTCATGCCCAATTTCTAACTCGTAACGCCAGTGATGATAGGCCTACAAGTCCATAATATAACGTAATACAAACGAATACAACGTTTAAAGTATAATACGAGATGGACTATTACCTGGAATCTGCACGTAGAGGGACGAAAAAGCCAACATGTAAATAATTGCCATACTCCATAAAAACATACTTCGTGGAACTCTTATTTCCCCCATTTTGAAAACAATTGCAGTTCCACCAAAAGCTGGGAAGTCTTTTCCTCCGTATGAACGCTGCCTCGCTTGCACGCCCTGAGAGTTCTGCCAGTGAACGAGATGCGGACGGAGGCGGAGTTTAACTTTGAACTTGTTCCGCTCACAGCATTTGCGCGTTCAGTGAATGGACTTTAATGTATGCAGTAGCCGTTGATACCGTCCTTTTTATTTCTTTTTTAGGGCAATAGTTTATTTTTATTTATATATATATATAATACCACGTCAGCTAAATCACATGGTGGAGGTATAGGCCTACGTAAATAAGTAGGTCTACAGTAGGCTAAAGGTTGTGAATATTTTGCGACAGTATAGGCTACAGCTTAAACGTCAACGAAGGATTGCAAAATAAATATCTTACTTTGAAACTTTATCAATTCACATTGTAAATATAGGAGGTCTAATCGTGAAAAATATTTCGGTTTTGTTTTAATGACTTCCCGTTGCTTAGTTTAAAAACGTGGTTAATCTGTCCTCACGTCCTCACACAAACCGTGTGTGAAAATGGTTTGTGGGTCACTCATTTTTTTCACATTCACAAATGTGCATGTCCCCAATCGACTAGAATGCCTCAGATCTTGACTTCACTGTTCTAAAGAGTATGTTGACTCACCTTACCGCTGCAAAACGAGTTTTGCAGAGAGGTACATTTCCATGGGTCACTATTGGACTCCACAGATCTGATAGCTACAGCTACATGCATCATCTTAAACTTCTACTTGCGAGCACCCATGACCAAGATCCCGAATTTAATTGTATCTGAATTCTCGCCAAATTCAGCCAGCTTCCTTTAATAATAAAGTATTAAAAATAATTCACCACAGAAAGACAAAAGTTTATAAAAAGGTATTTATTCGTAAAAAGTCAAACGTCATCGGTGGTATCTGTGATCCACAATTGGACGTCGGCGACGCTGGAAAAGACGGCTGGCTTGTTAAGGAGGCAGCGCCTGCTGCCCCACGTCACCACTCCAAACAGGTAGTAGACCCCATGCTTCTGGCACACCAGGGGAGCGCCGGCGTCCCCCTGGGGGGAGAGAGAAAGGGAGAGACAGAGAGATGGTTGTTTTGTAGAAGAACAACACTAGACTCCAAGTCCAAGTTAACGGCCAACAAAAAAGAAGTTAGAATCCAATTACAGCAATCTTGGTACACAGCGTCGCGTGTGTCTCACCTCGCGATATTAGTTCATAATGAAAAATAATATGATATGGTTGGTCTGGCTTTTGTAATTATATATAATGAAACCAGACCATAGAATACAGCTCAGAAAGAAGCACTGCTTTTAATGTTGAACATGCTTTTAATGTTGAAGCTCACACTACACACCAAATGTGTTTCCCCATAAAAAAATATATATTTCTGATCAGGCTACATTTGATTCGCAACAGTAGCATGTTCTTTTCCCCCTCATTTTACACTTTTTCCGTGGCATACTCTTTTTAACCACTAGATGGCAGCGACAAGAAAAAACAAATTGACATTTTCCAAATATGTTCTTCTCATCGCGAGACGCGCGTCTTTTCAGGTTTCAAAAGACTGAGCCGACGCAGTGTGGTGCTATACGGTGAATTGCATCACCACCACCGTCACCTTACCATGCAGGAGACAGCGGCCGTCGGGTGGGTGCAGAGATGGTTGTCCCTGATGAGGCCCTCTCCCCAGCTGCTCCTGCAGGAGGTGAGGTTCACCAAGCTCACCCTGGCCTGGTGCAGCGAGTGTGGGCTCACCTCGGCTGAGGGGTTGGGTTGTTAGAATTGCAGAAGAATTACAGAAGCATTGCACAGGAAGTGTTCGACGTACACAAAAAAAAAAAAAAAAGAGATTACCTGTCACTTTCGTGGATCCCCAGCCAGTCACGACGCACGTCCAGGTGTCGTCGACTTCTATGTCATCGTTGGGGAGACACACAGGGAGGACCGAGTCACCTGGTGAGAGCGCCCGAGAAACACGAGGCATCATGGGAGTTGTAGGCAGCACGGCATGTTAAAAGGTCACGCAAATCCACCAAAAATAAGAAGGTTAGTGTGTGTCGTATCGTCGTCGGACTTCGGTGCACGGCTCACCGGACCGAGCCGACTCGCCGAGGCGGATCAGGGAGAGGTCGTTGTTGGGGGGGAAGCTGCCGTCCTGGGCCTGGTCGAACACCTCATCCACGGGCACGCTCTGGGATGCCATGAACCGCAGGTCGTGGACACCCAGCACAACCATGTCACCCACCCTGGAGAGGTGTGAGACCATGGAAGATGTTTGGTTTGAGCTATTGGATGAGCCATAGCCTGTGTTAGCTAATGGGGAGGGCATTAGCTGGTGTTACCCACTGGGGAGGGCATTAGCTGGTGTTAGCCCACTGTGGAGGGCATTAGCTGGTGTTAGCCACTGGGGAGGATATTAGCTGGTGTTAGCCACTGGGGAGGGTATTAGCTGATGTTAGCCACTGGGGCGGATGTTAGCTGGTGCTAGCCAGCTATGGGTATTGGTTAGCTTTAGCCACTGGGGTGGTAGGCTAGCGTGTACACAGGACTCGACACTCACTTAGCATTACAGTGGTGCGGAGCTAGCACCCAGCGCTTGTGGATGAGGGTGCCACTGCAGTAGTGCCTGCCCTCGGACTGCAGGCTCACCTGCCAGGGCCAGGAGTAGGGGCAGACCTCCGTCACGCCGCTCGCCCGCACCCCACCTCCGGTGTCCTGGGAGACAGACAGCGTCGCGGGGAGGGAGCCCAGTCGACAGTGAGGCGTCTCGGCCTCGCCGCAAGAGAGACTGCCCTCTGGGGTGAGGAAATCAGTCAGTAAATCACACCCCAGTCAGTAAATCATACCCCAACT
This sequence comes from Laemonema laureysi, assembly GCA_900303225.1. Lineage (NCBI taxonomy): Eukaryota > Metazoa > Chordata > Actinopteri > Gadiformes > Moridae > Laemonema > Laemonema laureysi. Next base: position 4,707 of record OMNS01080093.1, read on the forward strand.
TACTATTCGTCAGTTGGGTTCTGTTTATGTTTATTTAGACCACAATATGTCTCTAGAGATTACATTTATGCTCAAATAATTTGCCATGTATTCAATTGACATAGGATATGGTCCGCACTTGCAAATCAAGTGCGGACAAAAGTTGTTCAAACCAGTGCCCACTGGTTTCCTGATCAGTCCAGGATGCATTTGACATTTTCTTTCTTCCATAGATGAATATCCAAAACCATCCAAGTAAAATAAAGCGAACGATATTTGCATTGGTACTCACTTGTTCCAACCTTTGAAATTTTGCTGTACATCATTTTTCGATCACCTGCAATTGTAAAAGAGATGGGATATGCCAAAAAGAAAAATACATGACAAAACATAGATATTTAATGACATTATTGGCCAATTGGCCCTCATCGCAGTACCTACTCGACATGCAATCGGAAATCCAGTCAGCGTGGTCTTGAAGTTTGGTGTACACGCCGGGCTTGCGCACGCGTCCGCAGCCGACGCCCCAGCTCACCACGCCCGCCAGCTGGTACCGCTTCCCCGTGTAACACGACAGCGGGCCCCCGGAGTCACCCTGGGGCCCGCAACACACACAGGATTACTTGGGACTTGGGAGAACATAGTGCAGCGCGTGTACAAACGACGACACGCTTAGGGTTCGGGACGGGGAGACGGAAAATATCACAACAACGAACAACAAAACAGTGAGGTTCGCTTTCTTAAGCAACACTGTACTTCTTTTAAGATCACTTGAAGGCTGAATTAACTTAAGTTAGCAGGCCAATTTGGACATTTTAGCCCTGCTAAAGTTCACAAAGCTGTCACACCTGGCAGGCGTCCACGCCCCCTTCCAGATCCCCAGCGCAGAACATGGTGGGACGGATCCGACCCTTGTAGAAGTGGTTGCAGTTGTCCAGCGGCAGGCAGGTCACGTTCACCTCCTGCAGCCTGTTGACCCGCGGACCATCTGGGGAGGGACCAGGACCCGGGAAAACATTTCATCAAAAGGGCCCCTATTTTACCACCAGGTGCGAGTGTGATTAAGCCAATTCAAAATTGTCATGTGACCAAAACTGTCATTGTTCACATAGTGACATCACAAGTGTGCAGCTTTTTTACTTGGGGATTTAGAAAACAATTTGAATGAATACTTTACTCTCTCTTGTGGAGCCCCAGCCAGTGACGGCGCACCTCATGGGGGGTTGCAGGGGACTCATCCAGATCTCTATGGGTCTGACGTACTGGTTGAACCGCAGCGGGTCCTGGAGCTTCAGCAGCGCCACGTCAAACTCCTTGGTCCGCCTGCTGTAGCCCTGGTGGCTGATGATCCTAGACACTCCCACCATCTACGGCATTGAAATGAGGAATTCCTTAAGTGTTATAGTAGGCCTTTATGAGCTAAAAGAGCCTCAAAGTGTTTAACAGATTGCTCAAAAATAACTACAAAAGAAGTGTATGTATAATAGTAAGCACAAGGTCTGTCTGTCTGTCTGTGTGTGTGTGTGTCACCTGTTGAACGGATTCATGAGGATTATCCAGGTCATGTTTTCCTGCCATGACAGTCCAGGAAGAGGCCGTCCTAAACCTGAGGAGAAAACACAAAACTATTACGTTATGATTGTGGAGACAGTTTTTGTTGAAATCAGCAAACTATGACAACAGTGAGCCGTCGCTGCCCTCGCGATCTCCCCCACCTGAGGAAACAGTGTGCTGCACTGATGACCCACAAGGGGGAGATGACGGCCCCTCCACACGCCGGCATGGTCGCATAGCGCAGAGACACCTGCCACGGCCAGGAGTGGGCCCAGGCCTCTTTACCGCCGATTATCCGCATCTCCATGTCCAGCTCTATGTTGAAGTGGCGAATCCCCGCCAATGCTGATGATTGCAAAGTTCACTATGTTGAGTGAACCTTGTCAAGAGGGGGAAACTCAAAAACATGTTCGAGTGAGGGAATAACAGCGTACCATAATGTTCATCATCATCTAACGTTTGATTCGTCTGGTTGAGGCCCTCTGAAAAAGTGATTGTGAAAACCGTCATGAAGTAGCCTCGCAGATCGGTCATGTCATTAGCTAGACCTACACGGCAATGCGAATGAATACTCCTACCATTGAGATATGTTGTTAATGTAGTGGACGGAACAGTTGCATTGGCAGAGGGAGCCGGATGCTCGCTGGACCCAACTGCGTTAACACAATGGGAGATTTAATCACGATGACCAGTACGAACTGCACATGAAAAACAGACCACATTTCTGCAGGTCAAAATTGAGCAATTACCGGTCCAAATTCCATTCAATAATAGTGAGGGAAGAAACAAAGGTAAAGCAAACATCCCTTGTTCACGGTTCTTCCTCAAAACACCACAAATGAGTCCGATACTCTCTACCTCTAAACGCGCACACGCCACTTCATAATAAAGGCCGACACCTGGCGCATATTGCCTACTATTAATTGATTGCCGAGAACACGTGCGTATACTGACATCTACTGGCCACAGCCTGTTGCAACATACTCATTAGTGTCGCGCTTTTGTACATATAAAAACGCTTCGAGCATTTTGGTCCTTTATGGAGTGCAACGCGTGTGAACTAGTGCTAATGGACAACTAGTTAAAGTACATTATAATAAGTACAATGTAGCCTTGGATCAATTTGCATTTGAGAAAAGCTTGTGAATAATAATAACAACCGTGTTTGATTGCAGTAATAGTAATAATATATTTTAATTCAAAAGGCACACATCAAGTTCCTAGAAATCACAAAGTGCTAAAAAGAAAATCTGTGGATAGCAAAGTCGTAGTACATCTTGTCGCTGTGGGCACCTCAAAACACATGAGAACAATGTTTTCCCAATAAATTCTCCTTCAAAATAAAAGGCCCTTATATGACATCATTCTGTAGATAGGGTTTACATACATTGTAGCACAGATGTGACAGTCCAGGACAAGACAAAAAAATAATCAGATTCAGACCATCAAAGGTAAAAACCGTGAGGCAGGTTAACATGACCAAACACCACACTGTATATCTTTGCAAAAGTATTGCGCTCCGACATGCTGATGAGAGCTCGGAGTTAAAGTTCAATTCGAGAGGTAGGCTTATATGGGCCAAATGCTTCTTACAATCATTATCCTTACATCGATTTTCCTCTCCTGCTTGTTGTCTGCTTAAATTATTGCTAGAATTTGAGTAAAACCGGGACCAAACGCTGAAGAAACGGTGAGTACAGTTACCCCAAAAGCCCCGCTGGTATGTAAATACAGAAACAAAGAAGAGAAACCAAAAACCTAACCTAACAGTACTATCATCAGTTATACTACACACCGTGAACGATAAACGCACAGAAGACTTGCTTCGACGTGAGGCCCCGCGTGCGGCGTTGTGTCAGGTGACCAGGTTGGCGCCCCCGTCTGTGGGCGTGAGGAACTGCACCTTGGGCACGGCGAGGGCCGAGTTGTTCCTGCGCATCCCACCGCTGCCGCCGCCACCGCCCGCGCCTTTGCGCATGGAGTTGTTGCGCCGCATGGAGTTGCGCTTGCGCAGGGAGTTCTGGTGCGACAGTTCGCTCTTCTGCAGCGTCTGGATGAGGATGGACGGCTTCTCGTCCAGCTCCCTGGCGCTACAGCGCGGCGTCGCCACCTGGGAGAGAACACGCCGAGCTTCGCGTTAGCCTCGCGCTAGCATCGCGCTAGCCTCACGCTAGCCTCACGCTAGCATCACGCTAGATCGCAGCATTACGCTAGCATCACGCTAGCATCGCGCTAGCATCGCGCTAGACACCGACAATTTCAATTTACAGAAAAGAACGATAACATCGACGCAAAGTCATAGTCCTACTGATCAGCATTGGCGAGCTACGAATGCTACATTTATGATGACTTTATGAAAGTATTACGTATCAAAAGTGGACCAGGCCCATGTTGCCCGGACCCGGACCAGGCCTGTCACCGGTAGGTTACCTTGACGGTGTTGCCGAACTTGGAGTAGTCCACGGAATACACGCCCTCCTCCTCGGCCACGATGGGAACGAAGCGGTGCCCCCACTGGATCTCCTCGGAGATGTAGGAGGTGCGGGCCTGGGTGGTGATGCCGGTGGTCTCCACCACGCCCTCCAGGATCACGATCACCTCCAGGTCGCTGCACTGAAGCTCCATGGCCGACAGGTCGTACAGCGGGCTGGGGGGTGGAGAGGAAGAGGTGTTAAGGCGTGGAAGTGTATAAAACTCATGATGTTTCATCACTTCCAAGTCGTTTCGTCTCATCCACCTGTTCTTGTCGATGGCGTGGCAGATGATGAGGGGCGCCAGCAGGAACAGGCTGTTGCTGGCCACCGCGCTCTCCGTCTGGACGTCGATCTGGTGGATGGGGATCACCTCCCCCTCCGGGGTGGTGGTCTTCCTCACCACCTGGAGGACCGCAGGGACCATTACAGCAGCACGACAGGCTTTTAGCATAGACACCTAGACACCTAGGCCTTTGGATCATACGTCAACGTTGCCACCATATTGTATGCAATATGTATATACAGTATGTCTATGGGCTTTAAGGCTTTTTCATGTCATGACCCACCTGTGGAGGTACTTTTAACAGCAGATAATTGAACATTTTCTATGTATAGTGTTTGTCAAAACTGTATACAGTCTTTAAATATGCTAATGACTGTCTCTAAACATGCTAGTAATTAAACAGACAAGGCATGTTGGCATGGAGACAAACTCCCTCCCGCGAACCCCAGTAGTTGTCACCGTTTAAGTTTTATGTTTGGCCACTAGGGGGGTGTAGGTTACCAGTGTTTAGTGTTTTCAGTTCATGTTCAGTTCACTCACTTAATTGGCACACAATTCAACTCACCTGTGTAGTGAGTACTACACAGTCTACACTGTGCATATTTTTCAGTGTTCTGCTGTCTGCTGCCTATATTTTGACTCTGAGCAAAGTCTTTTAAGCTTATTTAAGCGGTTTTGTCAAACCGTGATAGTTGTGCCACGTAACTCGTGCTACAAAACACAAACACAACATAAGAGAAGAGAGTAGCTGGCTGTACCTGGAGCCTCACGGCGGCCCCAATGATCATACTCTTCCGCAGGTCGCCGATGCGCGTCATGAAACACAGCCGGTTGTTCCTCACCGCGATGACCGCGTGGCGGCTGAAGATGAGCGTCTCGGCGCGGCGGTTGGACTGTGCCGTCTTCATGAAGATGCAGCCTGCAGGGGAGGAACGCGTGTCTGATTACTGTCTGGAAAACCAAGTTGCCCCTAGTGGACATTAAAGGATAACTTTTGTTTTTTTTCAACCTGGACCACATTTTCCCAACATTTTGCTGTAGACAGCAATTTTGAAATTGGTCCTTTTGTGGCAATTGTGCCCATCGATGTACGTGTGTGTCTCTGAGTAAAAAGATTCTAGGTTCAAACCTCAATGTCTGCAGTCTTCCAGTAGGCATCCTCGCTTCATCATGACACTTGCTTGCAAGCGTCATGATGCATAACTAGTAACTAGTTGTCTGGTAACTAGTTGTCTTGCCTACCGATGTTGAATGCACTTATTGTAAGTCGCTTTGGATAAAAGCGTCTGCCAAATGACTGTAATGTAATGTAATGTAATGCAAGCATGATGAAGTCGATTTGGATAAAAGTGTCTTACCAAATCGTAGTAAAGATGAGTAAAGATTGCCTTTACATTTAATGCACAGATACACAAAAGCTACACTGCCTACATCTGTGTATTTACAAAACTACGCTCCCCAGAGTCCTCTTTGAAATTATATGTTATTATGTCTATTGTTTATTATGTTGTTTATTTATCTATTCTGTGGTTACTTTCCTGGCAGGATTTTGTTTCAAACTGTTCAAATGTAGAAATACTTTTGACCATGATCATTAAACTGCTTTTAGTCAAATGCCAATGTAGAAATGTGAAGCAATAAAACAATGCTCAATAATTAATTATTAATGAATTATTATACAATAATAAATGTGTGCACAGTAGGCTACAAATGAGTAGAATAGCCAGAAACAGGAACGGCCTCAAGATAGTGGCAGGGGTCACAATCTCCCAAGACCCTGTCTCCCCTCCACTCGACCCTCTCCTACCCAGCATGATGGCGTTGATAATGAGGCCCACGATGTTCTGTATGATGAGGACCGCGATGGCCGTGCCGCACTGCTCCGTGATCATGCGGCCCCCGAAGCCGATGGTCACCTGCACCTCGATGGAGAACAGAAAGGCCGAGGAGAAGGACCTGTTGATGGGGGAAAGAGAGGCCGAGAGGGGGTTCAATAGACCGAGAGAAGAATGGATTTACATTTGGAATAATTGATAGATTTATGTAGTTGATAGCGAACTTCAGATAACAGAAAGTATGAAATTAAATCTCTGTATTTTCCAGTGTTGCCCAATATCCAGGGTTCACCTCGTTTAGTCATCAGATTTGAGGGAAACTAGTTTATTTACTTACTTGACATTGGTGACGCACTCGAGCCCATTCTTACGGTGAGGGTCAAGGTCCCCGTGGCCGAAGGCCACCAGCCACCAGGTCATCGCGAAGAGCAGCCAACTGCTCACAAACGTCGTGGTGAAGATGACCAAGGTGAAACGCCATTTAAGATCCACCAAAGTCGTGAACACGTCCTGCAGGAATCGGCCCTGCTCGCGGATGTTCTTGTGCGCCAAGTTACAGGAGCCGTTTTTGGCGATGAAGCGAGCTTTGTTTACGCGGTCCCTGAACACCGGTTTACGGGGCATCCGGGACGCGAGCCCCGGTAGTCCGAACTCCTCCGGGATGATGCTTTTTCGTGCCAACATGACTTGGACTCGACGCTCTCCTTCCCGTTCACCTTGTAGGGCCACGCGATACAAGTTCCAGAAAGGCGGCCAAGTCCCAAACTACGCGCAACGCTATCACCTGCGCCCGTAAAGCACTAAAAGAAACAATCCGCATTTCAAATACATCTAGTATTTATCACGTCATTGTATCTACGTCTTAAAATCGCGTGGCTTCCCAAACAACTTCGATGCGCCGCTTCCACAAAAGTAACTCCCAGTGAAGTGCGAGTTTCCAAGGCGCATCCCCGACGGCTGTGTTGACGTAGGCTGACTTCCTTGGAGCATGGGCGGTTTGACTCAGTGGCCATGGCTGCTTCAACTTCACTTTACATCAATATTGTTTTAGGGAGTTTGGGGGTGTTTTTGGTGCGTTTGTTGACATTGACATTCAATAAAGTTGCATCGAAGTGTGTATCTTAACATGTACATGATTAGTGAAGCATGTGTCGGTCATTTGGCGGTGTAGGCGTATTACATAAAGGCTTGCGCATTTTTTTGAGATTTCCAAAATTGGCTGAGTTTCGAGCGTCGCCTCACCAGCGCATGTCGATGTCGTCTCTAGGTGGCGCTGTTTAATAACGTATTGGGTTTACGGCGCGTAAAGCGTCTGAAATGGTCCCACTTTCAAGGACGGTGTTACCAAATGGACCACCGATGTGGTCTTCTTTGTCATAGACGTTTTTGTTGTACGGTAGACAAAGAAAAGTCAAATCCTCAAATCAATGCTTTTTATTTATTTTGTATTCCTCTTATTGATAAAGCGTTAAAAGCAGGCACTTTGTTGAAATGTTGACACAATGTCGACAGATACAACAAACATGACACAAACAGGAGAAATTAGAAGCTACCGAGAAAAAAGAAACACTTTGTTTGTAAATCATTTAATCGTAATAATAACAACAGTCAATGCCGTTTGAAAAACAAACGCGTCTTATAAACGTCCAGGCTGTGACACACATCGTACGCACAGCTTTCTGTATGTTGGCCGCCAGTGCAAACGACATGGGTGTGTAACATGCAAGCAAGCCTGTGGTTTGGGGCGGTACTGACAATAACTGCCACGATCCCCTCTGATACTGATAACATTGGCATTCGCGTGTAGGATATAATAATAATAATAATAGTAATCGCTTGTTTGTTTTTATATACGCTGTCAATGCACTAAGGTGTTAAAACTCCCTGTGATCAAGAGACGATAAGTAATGAGACAATAAGCAATAAGAAGGCAAGTGAGAAGTTCAAGTAAGACGAAGATCACGGTATCGAAAGCTCTCTCCTATACTGTCACAGCTGAGGTAAGTAATCACTTCAGGTTCACATATATTGATGATATTGTGTTGGCTGACACCACAGCCCAGGTGTATAACTGGGATGTGGCGGAGAAATAAACCAGCGCTGTCTCTGTCTGTCTTCTGCAGTCAGGCTGACACTGCAGTGTGCTGTGTGTCCTCTGTATGCTTTCTTCTTCAGAGGACCGAGGGCAGCTGGCAGCAGCCGCTGGCCAATACCAAGACACATCTGGCGTGCACACGCACACGCGCGCACACACACGCACACATACACACACAGTCATGTAAAAAAAGAAAAAAAAAGAACGGAGCACACTTGCATATATGATCATTAGAAATATGAAATAAAGAAAATGTTACGGGCAGAACATATCTTATCTCAAAGAACACAATCACATCTCAAGCTAAACCACTGAAACTCTTTTATACAAACAACCCAAACAGTTTAAAAGTCATTGATAAAAAAAAGAAATAAAAATCCAGTACAATACATACTACACCGTGCCAGTGGTGTGACTCTCAGACAGAAGCCGAGAGGCAGAAACACACACTCGTCACTAGTTGGCTAGCGTTACCCTTTGGTTGCCAAGAACAATATAAATGTCTATACAGTATATGTATACACATTTATAGACCTTCATGTTTTTACTGTAATGCCCCAACACCATTTATGTGTTTTTCAAAGTGACATTCATAACCTGCTCTGCAAAAAACGAGAGCAACGATTTGTTAATACGAATAAAGCCGCACTATAAACGGATTAACACACTGTTTTGTTGTTGAGATATGGCTAGTGTTCGTCGCCCCTGAAGAGTGTATCAAAATGCAGATCCTGGGTTTTATCTTAAGTGCAATAAAGACCATGATGGTGGGTGGGTCCAACCGGTCTGATACAAAAAAAGGATCTTTATTAAACCAAATTATCCCTCACAATATAAAACGTACGCTCTTGGCACTAGCTAAACCGATAAAACCAAACATTGCACGTGTATTTACAGATATGATGCGGAAAGGCAAAAAAAAAAAAAGTGATCGTTAAATAGAAATATATTGTATGTATAAATGTACCTCGGGAGGGTAGTTCAGACGCTCGGTATTCACCCTCCCAGAGAGGTTGAGTTTTCAGCAACGCATGACGACAGACAGACAGGGGGTTCACTGGCTTTCAGAGAAGCCTCGGGTGTGATACCCTACAGTGTTTGAACTAACAGGCCACGCAAGGACAACCAGTGACAGAGCTAACGTTGGCTAGGAGCTAAGAGCTAGCAATGAGGCTAGCGCCACTCCTGCACCCGGAACAGCTGTACACAAATATAAAAACATGTTTACACACTCAAGCTAAAGTATAAGATTTTGGGTTTAAAAATGATGTGTTGCTATACTGTTAGTTCCCTAAGTTAGTTATATAAGGCTGTTTTTGACATCTGTTCAGTTCATTGGATGTAACAGAAAATTCTGTTCTATTCATGTAAATACTATGTTAAAACGTGATATTTTAAATGAAATAAACAGGCCAAGGTCAAGGACTAAATCAGAGTATTTAAATTCTTTAAATAGGTTTTGTTTTGTGTGTGAGGAGATTGATCATGAATCAATCAATAACCAATACAACACAAACCTATTCCGACACACCGAAAGTAGAAGCAATATTACAGGTTCAGGAAACCTCAGGAAAGTCAAGCGAGAGTGAATTACCTTGGAATTTGTAATTTGCAAATCCAATTGGCTTTACTGCATGTTGGACATTTTTGGACAAGTACTCATCTTGGACCAAAACACTACTGGTTTACCCTGTGGCCTGTAACACATCACCTTATTGCTTGACATACAAGTGCTGAAGCGTAATAAAAAAACCACATTGATACTAGACTATATGATCTGATATGACTCATTTCAAAGACGATATATAAAACGTTCGACCAAAAAAGACTTGGCATACAAAATCAACCAATCAATTAACCAATCAATGAATTAACAATTAACCAATGGATTCATTAACCAAACACTGCATTCACCAATCAAAGAATTTTTTTTTTTTTTACAGTAACACTAACATTAAAATCGTAGACGATATCAATCAAAAAGATGGCGTCCAAAGGGGTGGAGCACTCGGCTCTTTAAATAAGAACAGCGTCCCGTCCGGCCTCAGAAGCTGTGAACAGGGCGCGTCGCAGGAAGTAAGTCGAACATGGGTTGGCAGGCCTTCTTAGTTCTGTAAAGGCTGGCCCGGCTGGCCCGTCCCAAAACCGCTCCAACGAATTCCCCATGAGCCACAGGGGCGGCGGCATCCGTTCCGTTGATCGGCCGTCCGATCCGTGTCCGATCCGTGTCCGATCCGTGTCCGATTTCTTTGTTACATGTCGGCCCTCACGAAGGAGGCGAACATGCCGTCCTCCTGCTCCAGCAGAGTCTCGGGTTTGTCGTACTCCAGGATGTTCCCCCGCTTCATCACGATGACCAGGTCGGCTGTCAGGATGGTGTGGACGCGATGCTGAACACGCACACGCACGCGCACACGCACACGACACACACACACACACACACACACAGAATAATCATTAGAACGTGTACAAGCGTGTTTTATAGACATGTTATGTGAACCATATACAACATGATGCATTCATTTAATATTTATTATAAGTGTTTTTAATTTACTGGTGGGTTTCCTAGAGTTGGAGTTAGGAGTTTTGCTGAGTTTTCTGCCCTCCAAGGGATGGCATTAAATGGACAAAGTGTTAGTCACTCTTTAAACGAGTCGAAACGAATGTTGAAGCCCTCAAACCTTTTTCACTTCTTACACAAGCGGTGAAACTGGAACTGCAAACAGTCATTTATAATCAATAATATAAATCATAAATAAAGAATCGTTTTT
>OMNS01080094.1:0-13375 GCA_900303225.1 Laemonema laureysi
TGTGTGCGTGTGTGTGTGTGTGCGTGCGCCGGAACTCTGCTCTGCTCAGGAGTTGAACACTGGATGTGCTGAACTTACTGCTGACAGCCTGTAAGTCTCCTGAGCTGTTCAGAACTAACTCAACCTCCACACAGACAGCTTACGCTACAACATGTGTCATGCTTTCCATTATTGTTCAACTACAAAAAACAAGGTGAAGGAGACCACATCTCTCCTCAGATCGCTCCATCTCCTTCTCTATCTCCTTCTCCACCTCTCTCTCCACCTCTCTCTCCATCTCCTTCTCCATCTCCTTCTCCATCTCTCTCTCCATCTCCTTCTCCATCTCCTCTCTCCATCTCTCTCTCCATCTCTCTCTCCATCTCTCTCTCTATCTCTCCCCCACCCTCTCCCGAGCTCTCTCTCCAGCAACCGCTTGATCTCACTCATTCCCTATGTCTCTCCATCTCTGTCTCCATCTGTCTTTCTCCATCCACATACTCGAGGGACCTCCATTACTGTTAATTACTCATTGCTAATTCAGACATTTGTGAAGTGATGACACATTCATTTCAAAGGGTTTCCTTATGCTCGTGCCTATTGGCTGTTGATCAGTTGATCAACAGCCCGACTGTTTGAGTGTGTTGTCGATCCACCGTCTAAACAAACGTCTTCCTCATTGAAATGCTTGTAAGTGTTAAGTGCTCTGTGTTCTAACAGCCTCCTTAATCACAGCAGATGTTCTCAAAGACGTCAATTAGCATGACTAACGACAGCACTCTTGGGGGGAATATCGCGAAAAAACACTGAAATCTGAGATGCTTAACATCATTTATGGTTATGGGATCCACGCCACACACCCTGTGTGATCCATAGGCATCCATACCAATATTACAGTAGACAGCACACTGTTTCCAATGCCAATATAACTTTAGCCCAAAGACAAGCAAACAATTTACTGAAAATAAGAAAAGAATATCAAGTATTATGTCCACCCTAACTAGAGCACCTCCACCCTCACACCCTTCACCCCCTCTCTCCAGAAGCTCCTCCACACTGAATAGACTAGAAAGACAGACTTTACACACTGGTTCAGTGATCATATGTTTATTGGGTGTCAAAACGTTCCAATCTTGACTGTCACTCATTCTCCCGCCATATTGAGTGGCTGCCACCTGCGTCAATCTGTTTTATTGTCATTTGGATTCCAAAGAAACAAGTACGTATGCTATCCTGTGTTATGCTCCTATTGGACTCTCCACATATTCCTGCTTAGGGCCGCAGGGGGCGGGGCGGGACCCTATCCCAGCTGACAGAGCATAGGTCATAGGTCAAGAAGACTTCCCGGGTTGGCTGTCCATCCAATAAAAGGCCCGGAAGGCCCAGTGAGTCTCCACAGTTTCCATCTTCCATCTACTCTCGGAGATGGAAGATCAATCGTATCCCCCTCTTCCCCTCATCAAAGGGAGAGATGTGGAGCTCATGCCCTCCTGTCATATCTCTCTGGTTGGTTCCATTGTTCGGCCCCTTCTAATAGTCCTCAGCAGAACAAACCCCCCAAGGAGCAGATCAAATATTTCATAAGGAACCAGAGAGCAGCTGGGAAGTGCTGGAGAGAGACAGTATCAGGGAACATTCAACATTCAAGACCTTTATTTGTCCTGAGGGATCCACAGGAGCAATAAAACAACACAACAACACAGGGAGAGACTCATACATAACCTCTCATAACACAATAAAACGTACATCAGTAAATATACAAATACAGGAGTAAAGGTGGACACATGAAGTACAAAATGACAATTTGATATAAAAGACATTAAAGACATTAAAAAGGGGGAATCAGGCATCAAACGACCCGTACTTGACCGAGTTGAGCAGTGGAATGTTCCACAGTGAGAGGTTCTGTCTGGCCCACCAGGCCCATCTCCACACTGTGGCTCAGCCCATTATCATTCTGGGACTGTTTGTATTTCTTTAAACCAATCAGGATCTTCTTGGGCGGCCCTGGGAAACCAAACCGGGGGGAATGTGTTTTGGTGGTTCCACGTGGGGAGGCGATCCCTGGCATTAAAATGGATGAACGGCAGGAGAACCAAACGCCACACAGGACCGTAAAACACGACGTCTGCGATGCCGTGTTCCGCGCGTCGCTCGCTACCTCAGAGGTTGGTGTTCACCTAGCGACGGGACAACGGTAACATGCAGATAGTAGGGGAGGAGGATTCCTAGGAGGCTGATCCCCGCGGCCCACATCCTGTCAGCTGGACCAGCTTTACTGCTGGTTGTCTGAGGCCAGAAACAATCTACATGCAGGGGGTGGGTCTGGCAGGTTTAATGGATTCTGCCTCCTTCACCAACAGCTCAGAGAGACGCTTCCGCTGATTGGCAATCATTTTGCTTCTAACTTTCATCACCCTTGTTAATGAGGTTTTTTTTGAGAGACGTATACCAGCAGATAAATGAAAAAGGGAAAATCCCCCTCTGTTATTAAAGAGCAGGATGGAGGATGAGGAGAATAACACAGACGGGGCAGGGAGGGTACATGTATGAATGTGCTTATTTTCTAATTGTTTGGCCTGGAGATCTCCAGCAAGATCTTCTTTCTGGACAGAAGGAGGTTGGAGACATGTGGTTTGAAAGCCTTGCTCAAACATTTTGAGGGGACGATTCCAATGCAGTAGGAAGGAAGACAAACAATCAAGGGTTTATTCTCTCTTGTTCACTTTTGTCCATCTGATAAGACCCAGCTCTGCGCTGGGAGAAAGACATTTATGAATCATATTTTTCCATTTGTTGGGCCTGCTTCAAATGTCTTCCCATGGGGTTACGTCAACAGAAAAGAGACTGAGGTATCAACACTCATAGCTTTGATTTTTATTTGAAATTGCTAGTTTGAGTGTCATCATGCCATAAACCAAGCCCTCTCTCCTTACTATCTCTCTATATATAACTATAAGTATAATTATATATATATTCATATATATAACTATAATTATAATTATATGTATATATATGAATGATTTGCATGTGCTCTGAGATCACTTAGTATTCAGATTTCATGAGTCCAGAATTTACACAATTCATGTCTTGCAGTTTGAAATGCTGTGGCACTAATTACTAATTACATGACTTACTGTAATGAACCCTGTGATCACAATGAGGCGGATGCATAGCTAAATATCACATAAATTATCTAATTAATAACTAATCATATATTTAGTATTCATAACACAACAGTTTGGCCGATAATCTTCAGTTAGTGCTTGGATATTGTTGGGAGTTGTCGTGTATTAACCGTGTCTGTCTGCTGTGTATGTGACTATTTGCTCATGTTATTTCCATGTGCTAACCCTTATCTGTTAACCTTGACTCTCAGTCTCTGTTCATCTCTATGAGCCCATGGTGGTGATACCTCTCCCCCCACAGGCGTGACTATCAGTCCAAACTGTACATGCTTCATGTGTCTGAATAAACGTGAATCATTGTGAGTTCGTTAATTCCCTCACAGCCTGCCATAGTTCACTCATACCTGGGTTGACCCTGAGCCAACACTACACTCTGGAGGTCGAGTGTTGTAAGTATTGCGATGTAAACGTTTCTTTCAGCCTGTAGAGAAGAGAAAGCCGCCCAGTGGTCCTTTCTGTCTCTGTGATTGCAGTTGACCAGCAGGTCACCAAATAAAGGCCTGCATACAAGGTTATAACCTGACAGCTGAAGACAAAATTGGTTCCCAGAGATGTGTCAACCTGGTCCCATTCCAACCTCGGCAAGGTGAGAAAAGACGTGTGAAGCAGAATGAAGAGCAGAAGCCATTGAAACACTGAAACAATGCGTGTGAAGGCTGGAAGTAACTGGTTCTGCCGTCATCCCGACCCTCACCCTACAATATGTGCATTACTATTTAGAGTAGGCCTGCTATTTAGGCTAAACTAATACATATAAAATGAAAACATATACTACAATGGTAGCTAGGTAATCAAACAATCAATTCATTCAATATAATGATTTAAGTGTTTGGTTATCAACGTTTTTATGACCTAAATGCTTAACCACGCTACTTTAATTACACACTTTAATTACACTAATTACACTCCCGTGCGCACATACTTCCTGGTCTGCAGCCAATGGCAGAAGCGGAGACGCACAAGACGCTGTCGTCACTGTGAAAGTTGACTCTCGGCTGTGCTGACTGAGCCAAAGGTAAGCAAGTTAATGTACGCTCTTACAAAACTTACAATGAAGTTACAATGAATTGCACGATACAATGTGCCTCTGCTAATGTTGGATGTGATTGCGCCACCAGTGTCAGAAACTTTAAGTCATTTGAATCCAAATCAAAGGAGGAAGTAGCAATGGCTGGCTAACGTTGGCTTCAGAACAATCTGGTCAGGTAATAACAACGTTTCTTGTCAGGATGGACGAAGAAAGTCCACTAAAGGAGCAGACAGTAGTTGGGATGCAGGGGAACTAAAGTAAAACACGGAAATGCAAACAAATACAATTCGAAAAGTGGGTCACGCACATACACACACACACACACACACACACACATACACACACACACACGCACACCTGGCGTGTGAGTCATGGCCTTTGGTCTCAATCAGTCATTATTTTTAGCATGATTGCCAACTGTGACATGGTTTGCTGCCTGTATTATGAGACAGGCTTGTAGGAAACCAATAAACATGCCCATGACCACGTAAAGATCTTCATGATGCTACTCATGTTCCTCTTGTTATTTATCATCCAGGTCGCCATGGGTCGTCTTGATGGGAAAGTGATCGTGTTGTCTGCAGCAGCTCAGGGGATTGGACGAGCGGCAGCACTAGTAATGTCTTCATAAATTGCCCTCGCAGCTGCGTTTTGTTTTCCATTATCCCTTGTAATGGACGCAATATGTTAGATTGTGTCTTCTGTGCTGAAGAGATGTGTACGAGGGAGACTTGAAGAGCATCATGTTGTTGTTGTTTAATTTAATTCAACGTCATATGGCTGCCAGTTAAACCGTAGGGGTTGACACCGAGGCGAGGGGGTACACCGACGCCACGGTGTGTGTGGAGCCCCCTCTGGCGGGGGTCCCAGAGGGGGTTAAGCTTCTCGGACACACTAGTGCAACGCCACGGTGTGGGCCGTGTTTCATGTTCAACTCATCCTAGCGCTCAGACACAAGGGCGGTACTAGCTGTAAAAAAAAAAATCAAACCGCATCACAAAGTCGGCGAGGGTCGTAACCATGGGGATAACACCTCCCCTCCCAACGACAAATGTCATGTTTTTCTCACCGTGTTGAATTTTAACTTGCGTCTTGCTTCTTGGTCCCTGTGCTCAGGAAGACTTGAGGAACAGACCATGTAACCTACAGACCTGCCAGGCTTAAGGGTTCCACTTGTTGTCCTCTTCCCTCCTCAAGAACATGGAGTCCTTTTGGGGTCCATTTCCTTGGGAGGGATGCCTTGCTTATTGTCGTCGTCTTTTTAAAATGTTTTATTTTATTTAGTGTGGAGTGTCAACTAGTCAGGCGTGAGAGTCAGTCCAGACGAGGCTCGCATGGTGAAGAGCCGCCCAGCAAGACACTTGACACTGGAGTGGTCCATTATGTGTTTAATGGGGCATTCGCTGCTGCACTCATCTGTTGGCCCAGCTACAGAATCTTGTTTTTTTTTAAACTAGGTAGTTAAGTATTTTTTCGCTAAGACGAGGCCACTGCGACTAAATATGTGTAGAAACACTCCGAGACCGCCGGGCGGTGTAAGCAGTCCGGGTCGTATTCGTGTGTCTAGTATGGTTTCTGTGTGTCGTGGTGACTTCCATCACTGTTCATTCAGTCTCTGAAGCCCATGATAACAACATCATCTCTTCAGACTAACGATGCTCTTCATGTTCGGTGAACATTCCATGTTGTTTAATTTGCAGGCGTTCGCTAAAGAGGGAGCGATGGTCACCGCGACCGATATTAACGGAGAGAAGCTGAAGGAGCTGGACGGCATTGCAGGTACGGCTGCCTGGTCTTCTGGTGGACTGCTGACACCTGCTGGATGGAGAGAGAAACGAGTCTTGTCATGTGCTGCAGTGTTCCTCAGAGGCTGTAACATAATCTCATTCATTATTCTTCCTCATGTTCCAGAGTGGTACCAGTTTCTATGACAGTAGTAAGGTTCATATAATGGCTCCTAATGAGCTTTCAGATGCAGAGATGACCTGATGGTCTTATTGTGTCGCTAAGCCACTGAATACTGGTTTATAGTGGTTTACACATGCAAAACATTCATTGATGCTTTTGCTTGTAGGTTAGTGTCAGGTGTGTCAAGTTTTTGCTCAAATTGAAACATAATAGTTATGTTCAATACATTTTCTAAATATAGTTTTAAAAGATTGATGATTTCGTCTCAGTGATATTTAACATTTAGTTAATAGAAGTAAAATGTAGCTGAATATACGCAACAATTGTAAATGTTTAGATTCTTCTCTTTCTAAAGGTATCAGGACCAAGGTGGTGGATGTGACTAATAAGGACCAGGTGGAGGAACTGGCCAAGGAACACGACCACATCGACGTGTTGTTCAACGTAGCCGGGTACCGAGTCACGTTCCTCTCTCCCTCAACCTCCTCAGAGCTATGAGAACACGTTCCTCTCTCCCTCAACCTCCTCCTCAGAGCTATGAGAACACGTTCCTCTCTCCCTCAACCTCCTCCTCAGAGCTATGAGAACACGTTCCTCTCTCCCTCAACCTCCTCCTCAGAGCTATGAGAACACGTTCCTCTCTCCCTCAACCTCCTCCTCAGAGCTATGAGAACACGTTCCTCTCTCCCTCAACCTCCTCCTCAGAGCTATGAGAACACGTTCCTCTCTCCCTCAACCTCCTCCTCAGCTATGAGAACACGTTCCTCTCTCCCTCAACCTCCTCCTCAGAGCTATGAGAACATGTTCCTCAAGAACGTGTTCTCGAGGAACGTGTTCTCACCCCTGCTCCCCGCCCACTTTTTTTAAACCTTTAAACCGTACGACTTAACATCCTCCTTGACCTCCCCCATGACCTCTCGCAATCACCTTTTTAGTAATATAGTCGGGTGGGGGTCCTCATCGTCAAGCTGCTGCATCTCCTTGATCCCTTTTGGATGGAGGTGCAGATGCCACTCGGACCATCTTTATTTATATGATATATATATGGTATACATGGTAATCGGTCATACTGTTACTGAAATGAGACTCCAGTCTAATGTTGCCGTTCTCCACCAACGTTGTGGACGTTTCACTTTGCTCCCAACTCTTTGTTCTCTGTGTTCTTGTGGTGCCTCGATGGTCACCCTTCAACGTCGCGAAAATAACATCGCCTGATTGGTCAGCAATTGTAGAGCTAGCAGGAAACACTTCTAAACAGCGACTGTGTGTGTGTATATATGTATATATATATATATGTATATGAATGCTGTTTCAAACGGTCTCCTGCCCAACAGCTCCTTGAGGTTTGTTGCTGTCTCCTAGCTTCGTGCACCATGGCTCCATCCTGGACTGTGAAGAGGCCGACTGGGACTTCACTATGAACGTCAACGTCCGCAGCATGTACCTAATGACCAGGGCTTTCCTGCCCAAGGTGACCCTTGACCTCCCCGCCATATGCCTCTTTGGTTGGTGGTGGTGGTGGTGGATGAAAACTGTGTTGGGTGTTACTGGAGCAACATATGTTTAGTGTTTTATGTTGTTCTGTCGGTTTGTCTCTGGGGATTAGCTGCATTACACTGAGCCTGGGGAGAGAACTTCCCTGTTACTACCTGCTAATCTGTCTTTAGCTATACTTTAGCTGCAAGCTAACGCAACAGCCTGAGAGATTTGAATCCGAACATTTGGTTCCTTTAGCAAGACCTTCAAATGTGTTTGTTATTGATCACATGTGTTCTAATTCTAGATGTTGGCCAAGAAGTCAGGAAACATTATCAACATGTCATCCGTTGCATCAAGCATAAAAGGTAAACCATACTAGAGAGGTAAAGATGCAGAAAACCAGAAAAACTACAATTTCGGAAGAAATGTTCTGTCGCTTGGGTGTTCTGCACAGCTGCTAGTGTCCTACACAGTTGCTAAGGTGTTCTTGTTCTTTTGCTATGGTGTTCTATGTGGTTGCTAGGGTGATCTGGTGGTCGCTAGGTTATTCAAGGTGGTTTATATGGTGTTCCAAGTGGTTGCCAGGGTGTTCTAGGTGGTTCTAGGGTAAAGAAAAATCCCATGTGTGTGCATGTGGGAGTTAAAAAGTTGAAATACTTAAAGTATAAAAGTCAGTCATTCCATTAAAGTTTGGAGAGTAAGGTAGTATATCAGGTTTGAATTACTGTTGTAGCATCAAGTATGGATGACTTAGTATGATGGGTTTGCTAAGCCGCTCCTGTAATCCTCTTACCTCCAGGCGCTGTGAAGCGCTGTGTCTACAGCACCTCCAAGGCAGCGGTCATTGGTCTCACCAAGTCGGTGGCAGCAGACTTTTTGGAGCAAGGCATTCGCTGCAACTGTGTCTGCCCCGGTAGGGATGCCATGTTTGTTGTAGAAACCCCCCGTGATGAACACAGCCCAGATACTGGCAGTTTATTTTGGTTGTCTGTCTGCACAAGGTCGTCTGACCTTCCACTCTAGTGTGGAGATTAAAGACCAAGACTAGAAGCACCTTCCACAGAGACTTGAGTATTCTGTGGATTCCATAGACACAAAATGGTCTTCATTTTTATTTGTTTAATATCTTATATCTTCTATAGATAATTTATTGCATTTATCTAGCGCTTTGCAAGGCAGTACTACTCTTAGCGTTTGCATTAATGTTAGTTCTCTTTAATGCTGTTGTCCATCCAACACGTGTCTTAAGACATGTGTTGGATGGACAACAGCATTAAAATGGGAACAACACAACCCGTTGTGTGTGTCTCTCCAGGCACCGTGGATACTCCGTCACTCAGAGACAGGATCCAAGCCCAACCAGACCCAGAGCAGGTAAGATCCAACCTGACCCAGAGCTGGAAGGTCTACTCCAAGCAGGCAGCGCACTTCTTGAGGAGGTTGTAACAACAAAATGATGCGATTGTGAGAAAAGCAGCGCAGTGTTTTTGGGCCCTTCTTGCACCTCCAACATTTTGTAACTTGCCAAAATCTCAGCAGATGACGTCATTGTGAACATGGTTTGGCGGCTGTGAATTATTTAGTTTTATTACTGCAATCGGAATTCTGATGTCCTGTCTCCGTGGAGACCCCAGTAATGGAATGTTGAGCGATCAAAACCAGAGTATAAAACCGCTTTGTCCTCAAAGAACTTCTTTGGTCTCTGCTACCCCAAAGTAAAAGTGACTTCTTTTGAAGTGGTGGGACTCGGCCCTAACAACAAGCAGGACGTTGACTCCATGTAGGAAGTGCTGTGTGTAGTGAGGCCACCTCTGTCCCCGCTGCAGGCCTACAAAGACTTCATGGCGAGACAGAAGACGGGGAGGCTGTGCACCGCAGAGGAAGTAGCTCACCTGTGTGTTTACCTGGCTTCAGATGAGGTAGGTGTGATGGACTAGGGCTGTCACCCCTGACCACGTCTTTAATCTCTGGACCTGTTTGTGGTGAAGATAGTTTTTTCTTTTTGTTCTCTGAACTGAGGCCCACTTTCTCACACTTTGTTGTGATATCCTAAAAGTGTTTTCAAAGTTGTACACATGAAAACATGTCACTGATATTGTTGCCATAGCAGCAGTTTTTGAAGAAAACTGTTGTAATTAACAGTTGTATATTCAAATATGTTTTTAGGGTCGGTCGATATCCATTTTTTAAAACTGTTTAATCCTCCCCAAAATATTGTGGTTTACAGTTTTAAAAAAAGTAACTTGTATAATTAAGCAAGAACGCATCTTATAACGTGTTTCCAACGTGCCATAAGCTGCTACGCTCTCTCCTGCCACCAGGGGGAGGCAATCGTCTGCAAATCACTTTTTTCCCATACGTATGCATGTATGCAGTTAGAGAAATTGAGAAAGTGTGGAAAAAGTGAAACAAGCTTTCATAAAAACTCAATTATGTTACAAAACTTTATCATCGTGTTGCAGAAGATATGTGTAAATATGTAGATGAATATAAACAGAACCTTTCTGCTTTAGTTTTGTACTTGCAAAGGCTACTATATGATGAGAACATTATGGACGGCTGTAGCTCCCCTTGACCCAAATGAACTGAATAAACCGTTGACTTGTGTCCTGGTTTCTCCACAGTCGGCCTATGTGACCGGAACAGAGCACATTATCGATGGAGGATGGCGTCTGTGAACCATCCACTTCCAAACACTATTGGATTCAAATCACTATTTGATGGCATTTTACAATGACGACTCAAATGACTAATAAATACAATTTGAAGATTTATTTCCCCAGAGAAACCATTCAATCTGTATACTGACTATATATATTGACTCTAAACATTCAAGTTCTCAGTGTAAACACGTGTACCACAAATGATTAATTGTCCCTTTTGTAAAAACATTAAATAAATTAGTTTTGATTAAAGCAACTGGTATGCATGTCGTATCTCTCTCTCTCTCTCTCTCTCACACACACACACACACACACACACACACACACACATACATACATACATAGGTGCACATCTCTAATCCCCTGCTCGTGCCGGGTCGTCGCTGTAGTTCATTTCCTCTCACGCGCCGTTCGGTCGCACTGCTGTGATGGCGGCGATTCTCTCGCAATGAGGTGAGTTCACGTGCGCCTTTTATCGTTTTTACGTTTTTACCGCGTGTGTGTGTGTGTGTGTGTGTGTGAGTGTGAGAGACGGGTTCACCTTGTCGCCGAGTCAGTCAGCTGGTGTGACTACACCCGAGCCGGCTGGCGCTGCGTGGGGCGGACGGACGGTTCATCAGGTGGCGGCCAACCACGGGTTAGCCTGGCCGCCCTCCGTGCCCCCGGCCGCCTTCCGTGCCCCCGGCCGCCCTCCTTATCTCCATTCCAACTGGAAGCCAAGGTCCACACCTCGAGTCAGATGGTTTAGCCGGTAGCATGACGGTTAGCTAGTTTGGACCTGGGCTGAGAGAGGATCCGCAATTGTAGCGTTATCCCGGTCTGCCGCAACGCAGTGTCCGGTCTCGTCCTATGAGCCGTGTACGGTAGTTAACGGTCCCCCGGAGCGAGAAGGACAAGAACACGACAAGAATAACAACAACGAGGAGAATAAATGTGGAGTTTTTAAGAACATTTTGACAAGGCAACATCCGAAACGGATACTCCTCTAGCGGAAGTCCCGCCCCTCCCTCGCCAATAATGTTCACTCGGAGCATCCCGTTCCAGACGAACCCTCCTGACACCGGGAAGGAGGTTACATTAGACCGCGTGTGTGTGTGTGTGTGTGTGTGTGCGCGCGCGCGCGCGCGCCATATGGTGACGCTATAAGCGTCCATTAGTGTGTGTGTGCTCCCTCACAAGTGGATTAGCCGAGCGTCTGTTGGGACGACATTTCTCGATCGCCAATCATTATTTTTTTTCCTCAACTTGAAACGTGATCTGAGCAGGTGATAGGAAGGTAATGAGATCTGAAAGTCGCGTTAAGTTTCGGTGATTATACAACGTTGACCTCATCGGATGTTCATTGAGAAATGCGGTGATTTCACGAATTGGTCAAGATGAGCTTGAGTTCTACTTATAATAGAGAGCTAAGTCCCGCCCACCTCTTACGTCACGCCTGGACCTGAGAGACGGAACAAGTCGTTGAGGAGTCAAACTTGATCTCCATCTCCGTGACATGTTCCTGGCAGGCTTTGTAAATATCCACTTCAAGAAATGTCTCATTTGTTTCAAAAATGCCATGGGTACAACTGTGTAAGTACAGAAAATGACACATCTCTTGATGTGGAAAACGACTTGTAAAGCAACCCCTGCCAGGAACATTTCATGGAGATGTTGGAGTTCCCTGCCGTTGCAGGTAATGGTATCTCTAGCGTCATTAAGTAAATACGTATTGTTCTGTTTCTCCTGATAAAACAGGTGACCAACACGTTGGAGCGTGAGAACCTTG
Source organism: Laemonema laureysi (assembly GCA_900303225.1). Lineage (NCBI taxonomy): Eukaryota > Metazoa > Chordata > Actinopteri > Gadiformes > Moridae > Laemonema > Laemonema laureysi. Next base: position 12,016 of record OMNS01080094.1, read on the forward strand.
TGATACGGTGCAGACGCAGGAAGGTCCCGCCCATCGATGGCCAATCACTCGCCTCTGCTTGGTTTTCTGTGTTAAAAAGGTGAAACGTACTCGAGATCCTACAGCAAACTGCCATGGAGGAAGAGCAGAAGAAGGTGCCCAGCCCGGTCCCCAGCCCGGTCCGCAGCCCGGTCCCTAGCCCAGCTCCCAGCCCGGCTCCCAGCCCGGTCCCCAGCCCAGCCCCCAGCCCACTATCGGACAAAATTGCTCTGCCTGCAACACCTAACAATGTCGAGGTATACATCACTTTGAAACGCACACATGACTAACATATATAGATATAGTCTTCTTACTTCATAGGCTCACTTCTTTATGTGTTTAAAAGAGAATGATTTTAAAAAGAGAATGCCATATAAATCACTGTTTGATTTGTATTTGTGATAAACGGAGGAAAAAAAGATATACGAACATATAAGTTATATTAGGAGTAATCGAACTACAGGTCTTGCATATTTAATGACCTCTAGCATGGTCAAATAGGCTGCTTAAAATAAGAATTGAACTGATTGAACTTGGAGTGAAACCTATTTCCCAGTAGCAGTTCTGTGTCTTGCTTCACAGGCTCTTCCTGGTCTGTTGTGCAAGTCCTTATCAATATTTGATTGGTCGTATGTGGAAGAATATTAATGTGTGCCGTAGATAAAGTCTGTTGGATAGCTACTGTTACTGTTTATTACTGTTTAAGGTTTAGTAGAAACAATGAAACCTTTACTCAGTGACTAAGTGTGTTCAATAGTTGGGTTCAATCCCCAATGTCCGCAGCCTACCTGTAGGCATCCTTGAGTGAGATGTCTACTAAATGTCCTCAGGATTGTAAAAACTGTTTTGTTTTCCATGCAATGTAACAACTGTGCTCACAGACCTCCTCTCTCCAAACACACATCTGTCTCTCAGTGTGTAGCTCTGTCCTCTTCTGACACTAAACATGTGTGTGTGTGTGTGTGTGTCCTTACACCCCCACCTGCCCGTACTACTCCTCACTAGAACGCCCTCTCCTCCCTGTCCTGTGTCCCTTTCCTCCAGCACCTCAACGTCAACCAGATCCAGGTGGTGGTGCGACGTAGCTCCACGCCCAACGTCACCGAGGAGACCACCTACTTCCTGCCCCGCAGCACCGTGGCGGACGCAGGCACCAACACAGACCCCCCAGTGGTGTGCTGCCCACTGCTCCGCAGGGTCTGCCCCTGCCCCCCCAGGGGCCTGCTGGCCTCACTCATCACTAAAGGTACGCCCACCTCCACCTGCACCTCCTCCTCCACCTCCTCCTCCTCCACCATCTCCTCCTCCACCACCACCTCCAACTCCTCCTCCCTCCACCTCC
>OMNS01080096.1:0-13933 GCA_900303225.1 Laemonema laureysi
CGCAACCCCCCCATCCAGTGTGTGTGTGTGTGTGTGTGTGTGTCAACAAACATGAACACACACACATACACACACACACAATTCAAACAATTATTTTGTGCCAGTTTATTTCATATCTGGCAACCCGTGGTACTCGGAGAATAACACACAGACCAAAACAACAACAGACGTATTGGCTGGCGCGTACATTTCAAAGGAGAACATTCTGGCTGTAGCATTGTTGTCGGAGAAGCCAGTATTCAGTGTTTCCTTCATCTCTGACATATCATGACCTAGTGCAGTACATTTGTTACATATACTGTAGCACCTTTAAACACAGAACAACACCTCAAATCGAATCTTCCGACGACTTCCCCTTGTGTCCAGAGCCTCCTGTCCCCCGTGGCCTTTGGCTTCGGGACAGAGTACCTGTCCCGCTACGAGGAGCAGGGCCTGGGCCTGCAGTGGGACAACATCCAGAGCAGCCCGCTGGAGGGGGACAGCTACTCCTTCATGACCTCCGTGGGCATGATGCTGCTGGACGCCGTCCTCTACGCCCTGCTGGCCTGGTACCTGGACAACGTCTTCCCAGGTACCGTTACTTCCCAGCTCATTCATACGTTGAAATAAACGAAGACATTTCCTAATAGCTTAATATGTTGACATCGTTGCGTAAGGTTGTGTGTGTGTGTGTGTGTTTGTTCAATCGCTTCCATACGTCTAAGGGAAGGACTTTCTGTAATTCACGACGTGTTTACATGCATGGATGTGTGTATCTATGTGTGCATATGGGCTGCGTAGGAACTCTCACTCTCACGTCTGCCGTGCAGGTCAATACGGAATCGGCCGACCATTCTACTTCCTGTTCCAGCCCTCCTACTGGCAGAGGCCCAACCCTCGGCTCCCAGATATGACTAATGACAGTAAGCCGGAAAATGTTGTGGAATTAAAAATGTTGTAATGTTAAAAACTGAAAATGGATGCCATATGTAATGTGCTCTTTTGTCTCCATTTGCTGCTCATAGTGAATTGAGTGAGGTATTTAAGGTGTTAATAGGGTGCCTTCAAAGCCCCCCGTTTGCTGAACACTCCCTCTCAGATTTAAGGGGTGTTAAAGCTGATATTCCTTCCAGATCATTTCCCCTTTGCCGTTGTTTGTCTCTGACTCGTCCTCCTCCTCCAAGCCCCTGAGAAACCGGAGGGGCAGCCAGAGAAGGACGTGGAGAGGCCGGGCACCCCGGAGACGTACCAGCACAACGGCTCGGGCAGCAGGAAGACCTGCAAGCACCAGGACAAGAGGGACAGGCTGGAGAGGCAGAGGGAGCTGCTCAGACAGCAGGAGGAGGAGGAGCAGCAGCAGCAGCCCGAGCAGGAGGAGGGTGACGGCGGTAAGAGATGCAGGGTGGTGGGGGCTCTGGGTTCAGCCCTCATCCCCTCGGCCCGCATCTGAAATCACTCAAGTGGCTTTGGATTCACGTGTCTGCTAACATGACTGCAGCTATTTGCTCCATTAAAATACATCTGAACTAGGTTTCTCGCGCCCATCCCAGAGTCAGTCCATCCAGGGAATGTTTCTCTATAAATTGTTTTATTCTGGTTCACTTTTGCCCCCCCCCCCCCAACTTGAAAAAGAAAAGAAATGTTTCAGTCTGACGTGGTCATGGTATTTTCGAACCCTGTAATGTTTGAAACGTTTGCGCACTCAAGAGTAAACAGAGCGCTCTGAACTGAGCCGACCTCTCCCCTGACACGCTGTAGGTCAGCTGTTCTTTGAGCCGGAGCCAGCGGGGCTGGTGATGGGGGTGCAGATCCTGGACCTGGTCAAGGTCTACGACGGCTGCTCCCGGCCCGCCGTCAGCGGCCTCAGCATCACCTTCTACGAGGGCCAGATCACCTCCCTCCTGGGACACAACGGGGCGGGCAAGACCACCACCATGTGAGTACCGCAGCCAACGCATGAAGCGTTTCACGGGGATTCAAGTCATCATCACAACCCCCAATCTATTCTTGGCGGGTTCCTCTCCGTCTCCAGGTCCGTCCTGACCGGCCTCTACCCGCCCACCTCGGGCACGGCCTTCATCAACGGACGGGACATCCGGACGGAGATGGATGAAATCCGGACCTCCATGGGCATGTGTCCGCAGCACAACATCCTCTTCAACCAGTGAGTGTTGGGCACCCGCCTGCCTGCTCACCGCAGCCTAGTTTATCGTCGACCTCGTCCTTCTTTCAAAGTCAAACCGTGGCGTTCAGCGATACCGCGTGTTTGACTATTCCTAACTGCATTTTTGGGTACATGTTTTTTTTTTTGGGTACATGTTTTTACTTCTGTTTTATTTTCAGTTCTTTATTTTTATTAGTATTATCTTCCATCTTGAGCAGAGCAATGAATGAATGGATCACTGAAATGCATGAGGATTGTGTGAGATGGTGATGGTTGTTCTTCATCTAAACAATGTATGATAATACATTGGTAGTGGCAGTGGATGAGGTGTCATATCCCACAGACTCACGTATGTAAAGCACTTTATTTACAAATGCAATGAATTCATATTATTATAATTATTATAATTATTATAATTATTATACGGCTATCATTATTATAAAATCTCATCAACTTAGTGTTACTATGTATACTTTGGATCATCGATTGTGCGCTCACCACTGGGAGGGTGAACATAACATCCTAACCCGGCGAAACCTCCACCCTGCTGTGCAGCCTCACCGTGGAGGAGCACATCTTGTTCTACTCCCTGCTGAAGGGCCGCTCCCAGGAGGAGGCGCAGGGGGAGGTGGAGAGCATGCTGGAGGACCTGGAGCTGCCGCACAAGCGAGACGAAGAGGCGCAGAACCTCTCCGGTGGGGACCGGTTATTCTACCACCGCCAGCCTGCGTTATACAAACATATTCTATTATATTGTAGCTTTCTGTTTTTTTCTTAAATGAGTATTTTACTGTTGCTTCTGTTTGTGTTTTTTAATTTGAAGTTTCAAAATTCTATCAGCCAGAAAGAAATTGTTATTATTTTGTGGCTTCCTGATAATTAAATTAATATTTTTGATTTGGAACTGCAAGATAGCTAAAGGCAATTCATAACTATATTCCATTCAAGTTAATTACTGGACCATAAAATAAGCAAGACACTGTTTGTTTTGTCCATACAACCTTTTCTCTTGTGCTGGACACCTAGTCACACAGTTTTAATCTACCTATCACTTCCTGTATTGACAAATCCTGCACAGGCGGCATGCAGAGGAAGCTGTCGGTTGCCATGGCGTTTGTTGGGGGGTCCAAGATCGTGATCCTGGACGAGCCCACGTCAGGGGTGGACCCCTACTCCAGACGCTCCATCTGGGACCTGCTGCTCAAGTACCGAAACGGTGAGAAATGCTCATATATAAAAACCATACAGTTTCAAGGTGCGCTCGCTTGAGACGCGTTGACGTGTTTGTCGCAAACCCACTCCATTGTTTTCCCCATGGGGAAAGTAGGGCGGCCATTTCTGGTGGGGGAGGGTTCACATCTCAGGTGCTCATACCCATAGTTAACCACTATATCATACAGGAACTTACCTCGCCTTGATATGTTCATTGTCTATTAACAACAAACATATGCATTGCATTGCAAGATGCGTAAAATTAACTAATTACGTAATCTGATAAATATACTGCAATGTAATATAATCTTATAATATATTCATAATGTAATATAATGTAATTGACTAATCAACGCAATGACAGAAATAGAAATATTAAAATGAATATATAACACAAAAGAATACAAGCTGCAAAACCTGATTTCTTCTTCTAACTAAATTCTAACTTCTAACTAAACCAGTTAGTTTTGTTTTCGAGGGCCAGAAATCAGTTGTCGTCTATTTTGTCTTGCCAAACTTGTTTTGATGAAATTGTGTCTCACGGTTCTCATGCATTCGGATCTATAGCAATGGCCATTAGTAGTCAAACAAATACATGAGAACCAATGAGACTCAAAACGCAATTGAATCAAAGTGTTAAATCAAAGTGGAGCGAGCAAACTTGCCGATTGCAGCTTTAATTAATAGTTACATCAAGATTCAAGATTCTACTTTATTATCAAATCTGTGCAGACTTCCTTTTGACTGCAGCCCCATGGTGGCAAGTTAAAATATCAGATAATTAAAACAAGAAAAATGAAGAAAAGAGTAAGAATAAAGATATATAATAAAACAAACTAAAACATACCCATAAAAGTACAAAGATATATAAACAGCTGACAGACAGTCGTGCAAAACGGCAAATATGTCCAATTAAAGAATTTAAGGACCTATCCCAGCACCAGCCCTTGGATAGGCCTCCTTCCACCATAATGTCATCAGAGCACCAGCCCCACTCATCTAACCACAAGCCCCGCCTCCCAGGCCGCACGGTGATCCTGTCCACGCACCACATGGACGAGGCGGACCTGCTGAGCGACCGCGTGGCCATCCTCTCCAAGGGCCAGCTGCACTGCTGCGGCTCCCCGCTCTTCCTCAAGAACTGCTTCGGCGTGGGGTTCTACCTCACGCTGGTGCGGCGCAGGAGGGACCACCGGAGGCGGGAGGTGAGCGCGCTCGTCCGTCGCATCGGAGTTTAGGGTGCCCTCGGTGGGGTTATTTTATAAATCGAGGAGGCACTGGCTGGGAAATGTTTGGTCAGATTTTTGCTTTGATTGAGAAAAGTAGCTGTCAAAAATGAAAAAGACAACAGGCTGAGAAGCAGATGTTTTGCTTTATTTCGAGTGACCCCATATGCAGTCCCAACCGCCTCCACAAGGGGGCACTGGGACATTGGCTTTCGCATTTCCTCTGACAATTTCAAAATCGCTCAAATGCTTCAAAGAACATTTGACAGTTTTCCCATGTCAGTGTAATGCACTAAACCACATCTAAATGCTGTTGTTGTTGTTGTTGTTGTTGTTGCTGCCGTTTCTGCTCAGAATGACTGTGACTGTACGTCAGAGTGCTCGTGTGGCTGCTCCCTCTGCACCAAGTACAAGGACGAGTCCCAGAACGCCTCCCAGCACACAGACAGAGCCCTGGACGGTGAGTGAGTGTGTGTGTGTGTGTTTGTGTGTGTGTGTGTTTACAGTTTACTACCTGCTTAGTCAATTTTACGGGAACTTTTATCCAAAGCAACTTGCAGTGAATTCAGATATGTATGAGGAGGTAGGGGTCAGGCGTCTCACTCAAACACCCGAACCACTACACTGTCCTGCCCCCTGACTTCTACCTATAGACTAAATGCATACACGTATTCCAATGCAGTTTGGCTCTGTTCATTTAAACTTTACCGTGTATTTAGTCCTTTTCTTTCTAAATCAGTGTTTTGTTCAGTCATTTGTATTAAAAAAAATAATAATTTTACTTCTACATACAACTCCCTCTTTGCTCCTACTCCTCTTTTCTTCTCCTCCACCTCCTTTCCACTCTCCTCCTCCTCCTCCACCTCATATCCTCTCTTCTCCTCCGTCCTCTTTCACCTTCTCCTCCTCCACCAGGGGACATAGACAGCATCACCGGCCTGATCCACCACCACGTCCCGGAGGCCAAGCTGATCGAGAGCATCGGCCAGGAGCTCACCTACCTGCTCCCCAGCAAGGGCTTCAAGCACCGGGCGTATGCCAGCCTCTTCCGGGAGCTGGAGGACACCCTGGGGGACATGGGCCTCAGCAGCTTCGGCATCTCCGACACCTCACTGGAGGAGGTAGAGTGGACTTCATGTTTTGAAATGGTTTACGTTTAGGAACGCACTTGGGAGTTAGTATGATTGTTACAATTGGAGATGCATATTTGCAGATTTTGGGACGTTGAATAAACGGTTGGGGTCATGCTTTTTTGGGTTTAGGTTACGTGTTTTTCGGTATAACAGACAGGCAACAGAATATGATGTTAGGGTGTACTCTTTAGAAATACTCATGAGTAGGTCTTATGTATGGGTAGAAAGCATCAGAAGGCTTGTTCTCCTAGTCTAGCCTGATATCTGACAGCTTCATCAACTCGTTACACTCCAACTCCATCTTCGGTCTGACATTGCCTCCAGTCTAACTGATTTTGCTGTGGGGGAGGGGGATTTGATTTTCCCTAACCAATCACTAGAGACCAACGTATCCGCCTGAATCTAACGTAATTTTAAGTTGACACTGATGCGTAGCCACGCCAACATACTGGTTTTTGCCAGGGGTTTTAAGAGTGGAGCGTAAAACAAACTACGTAAAAACAAACTACAATGAATAAATGCCTTCAAAGTAATTGACACTGTTAATCAATTTAGTCTTGATAGCGGCGTCTAGCTTGTCTACAGCAGTCGCCATTGTTGTCATTACTCCTCCTTGGTTTCCGGCGCACAGCTTGACAACGGCGTTAGTCCCGCCCCCATGGCGTTGATTGGCTAATTGTTAGTCGCACGGCGCTCATTGGATCGATCGCCTTTTCAACCGAGAAATGGCTGTTTCATGTCACGATGCCAGACTTGAACCAGTCATACTTGGTGGAGTGGGCGGATTCAAAGGTCTGGACCCAGGCGACTCCTAGTCTGCAGACGTGAACATCACTCCCGTAGACCTTGCTGTCTCTTATGTTCATTTGTTGTTACCTTGTGTTCTTGAGCTACGAGAGGTATTGTTATTTTATGGCATGATGAGGTATTCTTCTTCTATCCTAGATATTCATAAAGGTCACGGCAGACGGAGAGGCAGCAACCAACGCAACGACTCCTGGTGAATACCAATGATGATCTCTCCCCACTTTTACCCGTTGAACCTCCAGTCTAATGTGTTTCCCCTTTGCTTGACCCTTGACCCGTGTGTCTTGTGTGATTTGTGTGGATTGTTGTGAATTATTGTGTGTCAACTGTTGTGTTCAGCCTCTGTGTGTGTGTGTGAGTCACAGACAAACTTTTAGTTTGTCTGTGACTCGTGTCTCGTGTCTGTATCTGCGTGCCGCACCTTCTAGAACAGTGGATGTTACGACAGCGGAAATGTAGCAACACATGCGGCGCCAAGGAAGGTCAGAGAACCTACAGACTGTAGATGCAACTCTGTCAAGTAAAAGCCTGCTCGCTTTACCTAATTACCTGAAATCTGCTGGGAATTAATAGGGAATAGAGGCATTCGCTGTAATCTACAATGTCTACTACTACTACTACTACTACTATCGCTACTATCTACTACTACTACTACTCTACTACTATTACTATCTACTACTACTACTATCTACTGGACAGCTTTGCATATTGCAGAATATAAAACCAGCAAATGCTTGCTGCTCTTTATGGCTACACATTTATTTCTGGCAAAAGAAATAAATTGAATAACGACACCCTTGACTACTTTTGTGAGTGTGCTCCCTTTAAAAAACATAAAAGGATTAAAACATGTTTGGTGATATTTTGATTTAGTAATCTATGGTAAACACAGATTTAAAACAAATCCATGGTCAACATGGACTGTTTTGAACAGTTTTGAATCTGGCAAATTATTTATTTTACTTTAATTTAATTCATATTAATGAATTCACTTTGTGTACCATGGTTGCCTTAGGTAGCCACAAAACTCACAGACGTAGTCAAGTGTATCGTCACTCTGAAGTGTTTAGCCTTTGTACTGTTCCTCATTCTTGTGTGCACTGATTGACAGCTGCAGAACCCAATGGGGGCTCTCGCGGAGCCTCTGACAGCAGCGCAGGGCGGGGGTCCCGGCAGGTGAAAGGCTGCAGGCTGGTCCTGAAGCAGTTCCACGCCCTGCTGGTGAAGAGGTTCCACCACGCCGTGCGCTGTCAGAAGGACTTCCTGGCACAGGTAGGACAGCTATTGGGTTAAACGAAGAACATGGTATACATGGAGATCTGTGACAGTTGAAGGGTGAGACTTCCAGCGTTCTGCTCCCTCCACTGTGTCACGGTCCCAGGTGGTCCTCCCTGCCAGCTTTGTGCTGATAGCGCTGGTCTTCACCACCATCGTCCCCCCCTTCGGAGAATACCCCGCACTCCCCCTCAGCCCCTGGATGTACGGACAGCAGTTCACCTTCTTCAGGTTGGACCCCCAGAACAAAACACCTTGACCTCCAAAACACACACCCTGACCCCCAGAACACACCTAACCTCCAAAACACACATCCTGACCCCCTGAGCACACCTGACCTCCAAATCACACATCCTGACCCCCAAAACACACACCCTGACCCCCAGAGCACACCTGACCTCCAAAACACACATCCTGACCCCCTGAGCACACCTGACCTCCAAAACACACATCCTGACCCCTGAAACACACATCCTGACCCCCAAAACACACACCCTGACCCCCAGACCACACTTGACCTCCAAAACACACATCCTGACCCCCAGAACACAGCTGACCTCATCCTGATCGCATCCTGTGAAATTGATTGTTGTTTGTCTTCAGGTTTATGGTTTAGATAACCTTTCAATATTAGATTTGATTCAATTTGATTGGATTTTATGTGATTCAGTGAGAGTAGATTAGAGTATATTCCATTAGATTGAATTAATTGATTGTCAAACGCATCCCCTTCAAAATTACACACACATGCAAACAATTGTTTTTAATCCAACCTGTATTTCTGTGCTTTGTCTCCTCTTGTTGTTGTTGTTGTTTATTGAAGTAATGAGCGGCCGTTGGACCCCAAGATGAAGCGCTTCACAGAGAGCCTGCTGGGCAGCCCGGGGCTGGGCACTCGCTGTGTGGAGGGACAGCCTCTTGGGTGGGTGTCCCCAGCCCGAGACAAGGCGAGAGCCCCGTGCAGTTTATGGATCCCACTGCATTTCTTGGTAAGACCCGCCCACACTGCCCAGAATCGTGCTGTGATTGGCTGGCAAGGTAGAGATGATTAAGTTTAGGTATTAGGCTAGAAGTTTAGGTATGAGGTTAGAGATGGTTAAAGGGTAACTTTTTTCAACCTGGATCCCATTTTCTCATCATTAGTGACTAATGCAGACAACAATTTTTGAAAGTGGGCCAGTATTGAGCGAGAGCGCTTCAGCCGTCAGCCAGGAAAGGTCTGCAATGTAAACCTTTGAGGCAATAGAGACCCGTCAATGTACATCCTCTAGAAGTGCTTGTTTTTGCCACTGACAGTTTGTTATTATGAGTGTCTGACAACATTATGGAAAGGATCCCCACAGAGAAATACAACTTTTTTTCTTTACCTTTTACTTGATCCGGCCTGTTTGTTATTGTGTCTAACCGAGTCTCGCTCAAGGAGGAGTCTCGCTCTGAAATCTCGCGAGAGGAGTGCCGGCAAGAGTTTGTTGTGTCGGACTACAGGAAGCGTAGCTTAGTGTTGTCGAAAAGGCTTTCAAAGTCATGGTGGAATATTTCCCTGATTTCCACAATGTGGATTTCATGAAATGTCAGAGTTAGACTTTTCCTTGAGCGAGACTCGGTTAGACACAATAACAAACAGACCGGGTCAAGCGAAACGTAAAGAAAAATGTTGTATTTCTCTGTAGGGATCCTTTCCATAATTAATGTTGTCAGACACAATCTGAGCCTGTCGGTGGCAAAACAAGCACTTTTATAGGACGTATATTGACAGCCAGCTATTGCTCCAAAGGGTTACATTGCAGCCTGTTTGGCAGCTGAAGTGTTCTTGCTCATTACAAGCTGTCTTGCTGCTGTTAGTCACCCAAAATGATGGGAAAATTGGGTTCAGGTTGAAAAATCCTGAAGCTGCCCTTTAAGTTTAACTATTCGGCTAGAGATGTTTAAGTTTAGGTATGAGGTTAGAGACGGTTAAGTTTAGGTAAGGTTAGAGATGGTTAAATGTAGGTATTAGGTTAGAGATAGTTAAAGGGCCCCTATATTACCACCAGGTGGGATGTTGATTAGTCATTACAAGCTGTTGCTGATCTATCCAACATACATCTGGGTGGATACTTCCACTTGTGATGTCACTAGAGGGTAGATTTTGACATGGCTTGTAATGGCTAATCAACATCCCACCTGGCAGTATCATAGGGGCCCTTTAAGTGTAGAGGTTAGAGATGGTTATGTTTAGGTATTAGGTTAGAGATTGTTAAGTTCAGGGTGAGGGTTATGTTAGAGATGGTTATGTTCAATAAGCAGCGTGTCGCTAGCCAATCACGGTACGCTTCAGAGCAGCGTGGGCGGGTCTTACTGCAATGGGATCCATATCATGGGATGTGATCGCATGAGAGCACCGCATATAGCTTCCTGTATATGCACCTTGCTTAACTATGTTCTATATTCTATGCATATGAATACATTACAATAATGAACAATACATTCGTGACAGGGTTAGGTGATTCCTGTGTTGTTCGGATCCTGATGTGTTCCGTTCTACTGTGTTCTATCCCTGTTCTCTGTTTCGTCCCGCTCTCCCGACCCAGCCTGCCGTGCGGCAACACCTCGCTGTGGGTCTACCCCGACGTCCCCCCGCTGGTCAGCAACCTCCTGCTGAGCCCCGAGTGGCACGCGGGGAACCCCTCCCCTTCCTGCCAGTGCAGCGAGGGCAAGAGGCTGACCATGATGCCCGTATGTCCTCTGGGGGCCGGGGGGCTGCCGCCCCGCCGACGCACGGAGCCCACGGGAGACGTCATGCTGGACCTGACGGACCACAACATCTCTGACTTCCTGGTCAAGACCTACCCCAGCCTCATCAGAACCAGGTGGGTTGCGCTTCAACCCATCGGCTGGACAGGTGGACATTTTGTTTACAAATGTACACCTGTAATCCTCATCATCATCAGGATCGTCATCGTAGTTTTAGCAAATGGTTAACTTGTAAACAAAGATACATCTTGTGACTTTAGTGTGTTGTGCAATTTACATTTACATTAACGTTAGAATACAGTCAATTTAATTGAAAAATGTGGGGTATAGAAATCTGCGTGTTCTCCCTTCTCTCTCTCTCTCTCTCTCTCTCTCTCTGTGTGTGTGTGTGTGTGTGTGTGTGTGTGTAGTGTACGTGTATGTTTACCAGTGTGTGAGGTATCAAGACAAACAGCCCCCAAGACTAATATCAATCAAACACTCAATTAAACACGCAAATATTGCTCTCTTGTTTATTTAGTTCGTTTATTATCTGTTCAGTGCGTTCGATTAATATTCCATGTTTAATTTGCTTGTGGTTGTTTTACTGATATGTTTTTCACAGTTTGAAGAGCAAGTACTGGGTGAATGAACAAAGGTAATCATTTGGACTGTTTTCTTTACTATGTCTCCCTCGAGTGGATGTAATGTGCATTTTTACGGCGAGCGTAACCATCCACCCTGTGGACAGGTACGGAGGTTTGTCAGTTGGTGGACGGCTCCCCATCTTGGACGTGGACCCCAGAGAACTGAAGAACACTTTACAGCAAGTGGGCCGGATGCTGAACATCACGGGGGTATTTCATCGTTCCAGAAAAATCTAAAACAGTGGATCTAAAAAGTGCCCACAAAATGAAACATTTAAGCTCTTTTAGGTCCAAATTGGGTTTGCCTAATAGCTGAATGACTTCAATACTATGATACAGACCAAAAAATAAATACAATTATTCAATATTTGTCCCCAAACATGTATTAGTGCTTACTTCTGGTATACGGCTGTATTACGTAGTTATGACACATGCCTGCACTGGCGTTAAACTGACTTTCGTCCGATGACTCTGCTCTGTTGTCAACTGTAACTCATAACACGGTGATTGAAAGCTAGCTTTGGGTTTTGACAAATTTAAATGTCCAGCCACCACAACTAACTTCTTGAAAAGCTATGTCCGGTTTTATGCAGACGCCTTAAAAAAATGACCTTTAGGGGCCTTTAATATTAAAGGTACTATATGTAAAAGAAATATTCTACTAAATCATAAAATGACCATAATAGGTTATCAGAGATTTAAGGAAACATGGTCAAAATAATGGCTTACAGCCAATATGTTCTCCTTTGAAATGTGTTTGAAATGTCCATTCTGTTTTTGTTTTGGTCTGTTTGTTATTCTCCAAGTACCCCGGGTTGCCAGATATGAAACAAAGTGGCACTCAAACACAGCGTACTGCAGCCATGGACGCAAGCAAATGAACTGGATCAACTGAGATTGTACTACATTCTACCCGACCTAAAAAAGCCTCGTCCTCTTTCAAAGATGCTCCATAACCAGAGCCGTGCAAAAGCACGGGTACATCTTGGAGGTTCATTTGAAAGATGGAGACAGCTTAGGGATTGGTGTATTAACCCTGTATTAACAGGCCCCAGGGCTAAATGATTGAAGATCGTAGTATCAGTAACCCCCGACATTATCGGTTCTGCTCTCGCTACTGGAGAAATTAAGAAAATAGATTTCCTATTTATTATTGCTGCATAAACGTTATCTTGCACATTTGATCTCACCGACTTCTTCTAATAAGTTTCTAATATGCAATGAGGTTAAGATATTCGTCTATTATGCATTTTCGTTATTCCCAGTCCAGAAGAGAGATCTCTCTCTGGGAGCCTGTGTGCCGTGAGCGGGGGCAGCGCTCTCTCTCTCTCTCTCTCTCTCTCTCTCTTTCTCTCTCTCTCTCTCTCTCACATGTAACATTTCAAAATAGGGCTGTCGCGACGCCAAAGTTTAGTTGACGTGTCGTTTTTTTCCCCGATTTCATTTCTGAAATGGTTCAATTGGTTTAAACTCATTATTTGACTCATTATTTGAATAGTGAGTCAAAAAGCAAAACTGCAATAAGTGCTGTGTGGAGGAAGTCGGTGGCTTTCGGCTCCACTCTCGGTTACAGCAGCGCTTCAATGTAAAGCGGGTCGCGCACCAGACGAGCCAGTGACACGCGTCGGGAAAATTCCATTTTAGGTCTTGTTCTGTCTTTAATATAATGGGTGGCAACATGTGGCGCTGCGATGCCTGCCAAGGTTTTGAGCAGTGCTGGAAGTTATAGCACATAGGTTGTATGGCGGCGCCGGTGTGAGTTCTCTCATTGGAAACACGACCCGATTCAGTATCAGTATCAAAGAGTAGTAGTATTGTTAAAATCCTTAACGATACCCATCCCTAGCCAAGAAGGATTATATTTATATTTATAATTTGCAAACGTATACATTAGCTCGTTAGACTCGTCGTCGCTTTTCATTGTCGCAATAGAATAATAGTCTCATATAATGTTGCGCTAGGCTCGTCTTGCGCTCGCGTTCGTTCAGTGTCCTCAACCTGACACCTTGAGTCTGGGAAGGAGGGGGTGGGCGGAGTCAACTCTCTCCAATATTGTGAATTTGGACTGCAGTACCAATTGTAACCTCTTGGTGTCATTGTTACATACAGCACCTTTAAGCTAAACACAGCCAAAATAATGTTGAATTTTGTAGTGTGGCAGTGTGGTGACTAAACTAATTTGAGCTATTCAGAAATCTCAGTAATTGTAGAACAACCCTAACCTAATTGCATGTATTTTATTTGACTGATTTCACTGTGTCAGTTCTATATAGAGCTAGTATTTGACCAGAGATGATGTCCCTCTGTTTTAATTTTAGGGTACTCTTTGAAACAACTATAACAACAAACGTAGCAAGTGGGATGACAATAATGATGCTTTCTTTCATAGGGTAAATATTCTGCACGTGCTCTGAAGGACATCGGGCCGTTCCTTCGATACATGGAGAGTGAATTCAATGTAAAGGTGAGTAATAGTATGGTTGTTACATTACATTACATTACAGTCATTTGGCAGACGCTTTTATCCAAAGCGACTTACAATAAGTGCGTTGTTGAAAGACAAATCCTACTAGTACTATCCATCACCCATATCTACAGCTGGGTCACATTATATAATTATTACATTTTCAATTCCATTCCATTTGATTCACATTACTTGTATTCATGTTCAGATGCTCATACTTTTCTTATATATTCTTATATTAAAAAACAACAACAACAAAAAAACAAAACAAAAATATCCTAAAACCTCCACCTGCGACATACAGCCCAGCCCAA
>OMNS01080098.1:0-11554 GCA_900303225.1 Laemonema laureysi
AGGACAGAGAAGAGCCGTGACCGTGTCGATCGGCCGCAGGGGTCTCTGAGCGACGGGGCAACCAGTCGCCTTGAGGAAGCAGAGCGAAGTGGTCTGGCAGGGGTGTAAGGCTTGACCATAGCCTGTAGGTAAGATGGAGCAGTTCCTTTCACTGCCCTATAGGCTAGCACCAGGGTTTTGAACTGGATGCGAGCTGCTATAGGGAGCCAGTGTAGAAAACGGAGGAGGATAGATGTGTGGGAGAACTTGGGGCGGTTGAACACCAGACGAGCTGCAGCTTTCTGAACAAGCTCCAGGGGTCTGATGGCAGACGCCGGGGCACCAGCAAGGAGGGAGTTGCAGTAGTCCAGGCGGGAGATGACAAGAGCCTGGATGAGCACCTGCGCTGCCTTGTCAGTGAGGAAGGGGCGAATCCTCCTGATGTTGTAGAGGAGGAATCTGCAGGAGCGTGTCACTATACACTATACGATATTGTTTATATATATATAAACAATATCAAATATATACACTATGACTAAATACACCTATATATAAAACTATACAAAATATATACACTATAGCTAAATACACCTATAAATACAACTACACAAACTACAAAAAATACTACTAAATACTTAACTTAACTACTAATGCTACTACCTTATAACCACTACAAAACACACTATACTGCGACTACAATAACTTGGCTTCCAACAAACAGCCACACCACTGCCAATACTACAATGAAACACGTATTTAACCACTAATATAATAACTACTACGAATACTATAAATATAGAAATACCACCACTACTACTATGAAATGCTGCTGATGCTACAAAATGACAACTGCTTGCTAGCGGCACATTGCCGAGCTTAACAAGTAATGTAGGTGGCGAGCGCCCAACCTAGCGCTGTGCAGTGTCTTGACGTGTGAAGTGAATGCTCCTTCATCGTCATCGCCGTTACAGCCAGTAGTACCTCCCACCCCAACAGGCTTCAGCCAATCAGCCCTGACATCACACTCCAGACCCTCCACATTAAACAAATAAACAGTAGAGGTCACAACCTGTCTGGCTCCCACTTGGATTGGTCGCCGTGATGAACGCTGGGGTTTCCCTGGACAGCAGCACTCGGACTGGAAAATACATTAGTTAACAAGTCAGTTTATTATAGAAGACATTTAAGGTGTAATCTCTAACACACAAGGCAGACAATAGTAACCACAAAAGTAAATACCTTTTTTTGTACCTTATATTTTGTACTTTCAAAGTTTTCTGGTAAGTGGTTTTGTTCTCTGAGCAGAACTGCGTGGCTCTTGTGTTTATTGATTGTGGTTCCAATCGCTCTTGACGGCATTTTCTGTTGGGGGGGGGGGGCACTTGAAACACAATTTCAGCCGTTTCTAAACATATTTTTTGTATATTGGGTTTTGTTTCCAGCTTAAGGTTCATTAGGCACCTCTGTTATTATTAAGGAGCCTGTAGACTGCTTCACAACACGTGTGTATCCTGTTATAAACATGGAACATATAAACATGGTAGGGAAAGGTCAGAGGTCAAACCGGGACTAAAGGAGTTTCCTGCGCGTTGAGTGTCTCTAGCTTCATGCAGGTGTTTGGAAATGTGGGTTCACTCTCTCTCTCGTTGCACTGGCCTTTAAGTCCATCACCTGAATAAACAATAGGAGGGAATGGTTCCTTGAGGAAGGAATCCGGCAGACAAACATAACAGACAAAAAGAATCCATGATGATATGATATCCTGCCACCTGATTGGTTTATAAGGAGACATTTAATGTTAATGGCTGCGTCCGAGAGAGCGTTAAGCTCCTCGGACACATGTAGTGTAATGCCTTGGTGTATGGCACATATCATATACAATATTCTTCAATATTGGTCAACGGTCATACTCAACCGTGTACTAGCTTAAAAAAATCTGAAAATCAGAAAGTTGGCGTGGGTCGTAACCATGGTGACAACACGTCCCACCTCCTGCGTAGAACAAAAATACAATGTTCATATTCGAGCTGAAGCAGTGCGTTCACTTCAATATTAATGCATTATTTCTTTCAGTGGTTAGAAGGAGTTCAAATGCAATTTTAACCTATTTATTTAATGCAATGTCATGTTGTCATATTTTTTTTAGCTTTTACGACAAACAATGAATATTTTAAAAGCAAATTGTAACCTAATCTTCCGCCATTAGCTTTCCTGCTAAATTGGTCTGAAAGCTGCAGTGGTCCATTTTAATGATCAAAAACAGAGAAGAGGGTGCACCATACCGCTGCTATTAACAGCCAAGTACTGAGTGATGTGTAGTCGTCCGCACTTAAAATGATGAAAACATAATAATAGACTCTCATAGTCTCACAAATGTTTAAAGATGAGTGGTTAGTGATGATGGTTAACACACATCTTTACACTCATCTGCAAAAGGAAGTAAGTCTTTGCTGGCCAACACTGACTCTGCAAAGGGGTTTAACGCCTGGTTTTTGCTTTGGCTCTGAAGTACTGTTCTGTGTGTCGTTAATAATGTTAACATGCTCCAGTATAAAGGTAGCTTTTAGAGCGAACATGGTTTTCACCGGGCCCTTGCTTTCAGAGGCACTTTAATACGGACTGGGCCAATAGAGGTTTCTCAGAGAATAACCTTTCCAGTAATTAATCAGAGATGGTGGCATTAACTCCAGTGGATGCTCTGCAGTAGAGTGCATGGATGTGTTCTGAAGACCATTGTCGAAAAACTCATCATTTTGGGGTGCCGGATATGTGACCCACAACCGAAAAGTGGGTTTGAACCCCAATGTCCACAGTCTACCTGTAGGCATCCTTGAACAATGTGCCTAAACCCGCATGTTACGATCTTGATTTAGATTAGCTGGCTGTGTTCAAGCCAGCGAGTGCGATGCAGATACCATGTTGTGGCTTTGCAACATGTGGAATGACTAGCGACAGGTATATGTCATTTATAAGAGGTGCATTATAATGTCTTCAAAATGAGGAGAGAAGATGCAAGAGGGAAGGGACAATATAAAAGAAAGAAGAGAAGGTGCTGAAGGCATGCATCATGAATATGAAAGCATGCTTCATAGATGTGGCTGGCACACAGCGAGCCTGTCCTGTAGGTCATGCACTGCTGCCTGGTAGGACGGCTGTGGAGGCTCCTGTACCTCTCCTGTACCTCTCCTGTACCTCTCCTGTACCTCTCCTGTACCTCTCCATCTATCGGCTCAGCTTGAGAGGACACATCAGTGTAGCATTACGCTTCTGAGGGCTGGAATACACCCAAACCTAAAGGAGGTTCACGCAAATAAAAACTAACTGAGAATACATGACAATAAAACAAAATATAAAGATTCAGACTTTCTACAATGACAAGTCTTTGCCCAGTGAAGCGGCCACCTCATGTTTTTCTTTGGCAGCAGAAGAGCAGTGAGTGTTTGAGAGGTTGGTGTGTGATCTGCTTATGCTGTGGATCTGCCAAATGGCTGCAGCCACAATCAGAAATGTGGTGTTTTTATCAGCACACACATACCTGGCTTGCATCCATTTCTGCCTCATTGTCTACCTCTGATTGTATTATGGAATAGAGGTGGAACTGGCAGGTTAAGTTGGATAAGTGGCTCCCATTGGTCAAGGTGGTCCAGATGGATCATGGTCTCATCCTGTGAGGGACAGAAGAGGCCACTTCACCAATTTCCATTTAAATGTCTAAATCCAGAAGGACTTGCATCTGAATCAGCTCTGACCAGCAACTCTCACATATTAAAGAGGTCTAGAGCAGTGGTTCCCTACCAGGGGTACGCGTACCCAAGGCAGTGGTTCCCAACCAGGGGTACACGTTCCCGGGGCAGTGGATCCCAACCAGGGCTATGCGTACCCTGGGGCAGTGGTTCTCAACCAGGGCTACGCGTACCCTGGGGCAGTGGTTCCCAACCAGGGGTACGTGTACACTGGGGCAGTGGTTCCCAACCAGGGGTACGTGTTCCCAAGGCAGTGGTTCCCAAACAGGAGTACGAGTACCCAATGCAGTGGTTCCTGATTTTTTTCTATTATTGTAAATTTGTCAAGAATAACATGTACCACCTCTAATACCCTTGTACCAGAGGTTGAAAAACACTGCCCTAGGGGGTGCATGAGGAGGTTACGCGGCATACTTTTTTTTTTTTTTGGTTTTGGTTTTGCCTTTTTCTATAACTACAATACACAAATGATGACCTAAAATATTAGTATTTGGCGAATGTGTTAAATATTACATGTTGATTGTTTCTGATCAATAAAGTTACCACAAAAAAAAGTAGTCAAAAAAAAAAAGTATGCCAAAAATATTTTAAACACCTAGGCCACTACAATATTAATGATGATGCTGCATGATAATATAACAGTATGATATTAGTTCAAAGGAAAACATGGTTTGGTGTGGATGAAGGGGCACTTGAGGGGATATAGAAGACGACACACTGTCTGTAGTACATCCACAAGTAGCCCCATATGCCAAGTGCCCCTGAGCTCCGTATGAACCATGTTATCAACACATGGCACATTTTTAAAGGATAACTTAAGGTTATTTTTCAACAACAACAAAAAACCTGCCCGTCAATGTAGGTCCTCTAAAATTATTTGTTTTTGCCACTGAAAGGCTCAGATTGTTGTATTTGACAACATTATAGAAAGGATCCCTTCAGAGAAAATTCTTTCTCTTTCCTCTCTTTCCTGCCACAACTCAACTCTCGTGAGAACTCTCCTTGAGTGAGACTTGGTTAGATACAATAACAAACAGACTGGATCAAGCAAAAGGTACAGAAGAAAGTTGTTTTTCTCTGGAGGAATCCTTTCCATAATGTTGCCACTTATAACAATCTGAGCCTGTCAGTGGCAAAAACAAGCACTTTTAGAGGGCATTGACAGGGTGCTATTGCCCTAAAGGGTTAGATTGCAGCCTGTTTCACGGCTGATGGCTGAAGCGTTCCCGCTCAATTCTGGACCAATTTCAAAAATTGTTGTCTGCATTAGTCACTTAGACCCAAAATGATGGGAAAATCGGGTCCAGCTTGAAAAATCCTGAAGTTATCCTTTAACTACTTTCCATTGTTGTATCGGATGTTTGAAAATAACAATACTCATGCATATTGTAATGATACTTTGTTCATGTGCCGCAAAACAAACTTTTAAATCCACTTCTTGTGTCACTTCATCGGGGTTTATCCATGGTTATGCCCACGGGACTGTGGCATTGTTTGGAGTGCTGCGCCCGTAAACAACACAGAAACAAACAGGGATATAACCAATGAACCACAACAGTCTCCACCATAAGTGAAGATACATAGTCAGCCAGGTCTTTTCAGGATTGGTAGCTTGGGTTTGTGTTTCTCAACGCTTTGACCTTAGAACACTTTGTCCCGAGAACAAGAGATTCTTCCTCCAGAGGATATTGAGATCAGATATAGCTGTAGCCCGTAATCCCATCATTGTGTGTATCCACATGATCCACAGTTATTTTACTGTGGGTGAAACTTTACATGCCTCATTTAGTCTTCTAGGCTGCCAGATAATCTCCCAGACACAGCTGTCAAACAAACAATTGTAAAACCTAAATTTGGGAATGACTTTCACATCGTAACCTGTTTGAGAGACTGTGTTGTCTCTTGAACACCAGTGTAATCCATAGGAAACTACTGCAAAAATGTCCCTTTCCATTTCATCTGCTATGAATTAATTTGCTAATAACAGTGGGAGTTATATGTGTCTAGTGTCTATCTATCTCTCTCTATGTCTCTCTGGCTTTCTCAGGAGTACATGTTAGATGATAACGAAGCATCATACCAGTGTGTCCCAGTTCCCCTCCTCCCAGAGGATTGTGGCTCTGGTGTCACATTTGTTCTGCGGCAAGACAGATTGCAGGAGACTATGTGTTCAGCTGTGTGTCGCCAAGCAGATATTAGACACTACACATCAAACTACTTGTTGTTATTCTATAGACACACCATACAAAGAGACGACCTAATTACCCAATACCGAGTAGCCTGCGAACCTCTCTTCTGTGATGTGTGTGTGTAGGATTCAAACCATTTCAAAAGGAGCATTACTGTAGCAGAGATGTTTGATTTTTGCTGTTTATACATTTAATGCATAGTGTATTTCAATTTGCTATACTTTTTTGCTTTTTTTTTTATTATTTGAACAAATATTATTACATTAAATTCTTATTATATATATTTCAGGATAAACACTGCAGACATTGCGGGCTAAAACAAGATTTATTAAATATATAGGCCACATGCTACACACAAAGTCTACTGGCCAGTGGGCGACAACTGTTTACAGGTGTGGGGCTAAATGAAGGAATATGCTCCTCACCTTTATGCACCCGGCCCTAGGAACCCATGCACAGCAACAGAGCACCGTGCATATTCACACCAGTGGTAAACCTGTAAAAAGTACAGTGAGACTCACTGGAGTACACTCTCACTCTGGAGAAACACAACAGCAGTATCAGCACTTAGTATTTGAGGGAAGACAAACAAAAACAAAACATAATATACAGAGTAGGAAATATCATGAAACCAAGCATGCATACAAAGAAAAAAAAACAAAATCGCCTTAAACGAAGCAGCAGTGGCGAGATCTCAAGTCGTCCGTAAGTCCTCTCACCATTAGTCCGTAAGTCCCCTCACATTCCCTCTCGCCACACGACTCAGCCTAAATAATCATTACAACAAAGCTCAATTATGTCCAAAAAGAAAAGGTAAAAACATTCAAGCAAGACGCTATCTGCTACTCACCCCAGCAACAAAACCGAGACCTCAAACATAAATGAACGCTTGGTGGACAGCAGGGAGGTTATATGGTACAAACATTATTGCTAATGTGGAGGTGGGCAGCGCACAACCCCTACAGTGGCTCCTAAAGGTCAGCTTTGACCGGCTACAGGTTCACTGCTTTAAGGGCGTGTTCACACTCCTTTAAAAACACATGTGTATCTATGGACAATGACCAAAAGGCTTTTTGAAAAGCGCTAGTGCTTTTTTTTCATTTTCAAAAGTTGAGAATAGTTCAAATTTTGGAGAAATGCGTACATATGTGGGCCGCTGTTTATCAGCTGACCAATCACGACAAAGAAGAGACGGGGTTACGCAACAGGCACGCTTTTTCTTCATAAAAGGGGAACAGTGTAAAGTACTAAAGTAAATAAAGAAAAGTAAAGCAAGTAAAGAAGTAGTAAAAAAGTAAACCAAAACTTTTTAAAAAGTTGGTGTGGGCTGTTGCCATTGGGATAACAACTCAGTCTCAGTGACACCCCCGCCCCCCTTCCTAAAAGGCTCGGAATCTTTTGAACTGTTCCAGTGTTGTAATTCAAGCTGAAACAGAGGGTTCACATAAACTTTAAAACAATTGCTTGGCTGGTAGATTTTCCACTCTGGCAGGTAAAAAGACACAATTCTAAAAGTTAATTTTGGACCCTGGAACGTAGCTAATAAAGATGGCGAATGAAAGATTATCGGAAATGGAATTCGATGTGGTTGGATTGTGAGGGGAACCAAGACCAGCTGTGGTGAGCTCGCAGAGATTCAGGAATATAGTTTATCCATCCTGGTTAAAATAAAGAATGTGTGTTTTGGCGGATTATAATCCTAGCGAGTTAAGAGGGCAGAGGTGAGCTATTCTATGCCAGCAGCAGCAATGGAGATTAGAATATGAGACAATGTGGAGAGGATCACATTTCTCTCCATGTTGCCAGCGGCGATGACAATGTTCTGTTGTAAAAACTGACTTTATGCTCGGGTTTCAGTGAAAACATGAAGGAATATCTAAAGAATGCCATAAGCAGTCCATATGGCACAGATAATGCATATAGTCCACATATACACTGATGTTGTTATGTTGTTGTCATCTTGTATGTTGTTTTTATGTCAGGCCAAAGCCTGTTATTGGACATACTCCTATTAATTGTGGCGCATTAAACATCATATTAAACCATATGAAGAGATGCCATTTCAATTCCTTGTGGATGATTGTGTTACATAACTGTGCTGTTGAGGTATCTGTTTGTATCTATTTGTATTCATTAGGTACCATTCAACTTGGGTTCATGGTAGGCCCACATATAGTCTGCTTCAACAGTAATACCCTGACAGTTCCAGAACCTTCCAGAGGAGTGGAGAGTGGAACCTGAGCTGCGGTAATTGGAGCTCCCAGTTAGACAGAATGGATTCCTCTATTCATGGAGAACAGGGTTAGTGTGGTGTGTTGTAACGATCATCCACGTAGCCTAGCGCTCCTTCTTCTTCTTCTCTCCGAGGCCCGTTGCTGCACTGGGTTTAGCTGCTAAAACAAGCGTCCCTTCAGAGGAAAGACGGAGGAGCAGCCAAATCCGCTCCACTGATCCCATTGATGTCTGAGCTTAGCTCTAATTGAGGAGATGCCCACTTCAGAGGTCATAATGCATAACACACACACACACACACACACAGACACACACACACACGTATGGAATATATATTGTATTGTTATAGTCCAGTCATTGGGTTGCATGGAATGGCAAGCAATGTGCAGACTGGCTGACGGTCTTTGGAGTAACAAGCTTGATGCAAGAACAACAAAAAATAATAATGTCTTGACATCTCATCATTTGCTAAAAGTGTAATTAATTAATGTATTTTTATTTAACAGTGCATTGCCTGATATTCAAGTAGACTTTTATTCAAAGGCAAGCTAAAAGAGACAAAGTGATCATTTTTTATTTAAACTTTCCAAAACTAACAAACAAAAACACTGGATAATGATATGATTATACGCATATAAAACTTAAATTACATTTGATGACATACTTTGTTTTTCAAGAATTCAGAGAAAATCAAACAAAAAAAATAAATTAATGAACACAATTATTTCTGTTCTGCTGGTGAAGTGAGAGTGTGACTCACTTAACTGGAGCTCCATGACTACTAAGTGAATAAAGGAATTAGCTGAGAACACGATCTAGCTATGTCTAGTGGTTACTCTGGGTCCCATTATCTCAGTGTTGTTTGTTGTTGTTGTTCTTCTCAGGCCATCTCTAATGCATGGATATACAGGTCCTTGGGGAAGGTGATAACCACAGAGCCTTCGGGGACCAGGGTTAATTGAGATTCATTATGTTTTGATACACTGCACAAGTAAATATCTAAATGAGGAAAAGAGTCTGGGCAGAGGCATTCATGTGTAACCAGTGTATACCTACACAGACATTGGGCCTCGTGCCACAACCACTTCGTTCATACAATTTGTTTGTTCGCACCAACATTTTTCTCAAAGTAGAAGCTATGAGCGGTCAGACTTGTCATATGAGTCATGTATGGATGACCAATGCAACGTTGCCCTATTCCATGGCTTTGACAATTGATTATGTTTAAATAAAAAATAAACTTCTTCTATGTATAATCATGTTAATATTATACTACTTGGATATAATAATGAATGTAATTGTATTATTATTATCCATTTTAGAACAATACTCATCAAAATAATAATAATAATAACATTAATAATAATCATAATAATAATAATCATAATAATAATCGTAATTACTTTAATATTCTTAAACATTACATTAAAACATATTTTGCATTATTAATATTAACATCTGAAACTACAAAAATACTTAATCTATAAACCTATAATTGCTCTGATTTTTTCATCCGTATATATGCCAAGCAGAGTGCAACTAATTTGTTGCATCCTAATACCTCTATCAATATTATTTTGCGTGCAATTATGCAATTAGGTGATATCAGGGTGTGACAACAAGTGTGTCCACATATACTAACTTGGCAGACTTGCCATGAAAACAACTTTTCAAAAAGCGCATTTCTTCTCACTTACGTAATCCAAATAATGTCCCTTTGAAGAACATTTGAGGACATGGGAGTAGAGTCCTGATCAGAGCTCATGTGATCAGTGACTAGGCCATGAAGTGGGTCCAGTGCAGAGGGGAGATATTTCCCATTGCTTAAGGAGAGAAGAAACGTATCAAACCCACAGGAATATGGTATCCGGAACGCTAATATGAACAGGGAAGTGATATTGTGCATATTGATGTGGGTCTGATAGGTCATGGATGTCAAGTCCTGAGGGTGCACATCAAAGTTAGCTTTGAACTTGTGATTCTAGAAACAAGGTTACAAAGTACTTTACATAATAGTAAGTAATAGTAAGTAAAATAGTTGTGGGCAAACAAAGGAACAGAATTATAAGACAGACGCATAATCACAGTTAATATAAATAAAATGAGAAATAAAATGTATACATAAAATAGGAAACAAAGTAGGGATTTAAAATGAGGCACCGAGTCAGCGAGCCTGATCTCCACGGGCGGGGCATTCCAAAGTCTAGGAGCTCTAATCACACATGTCTCCTTCTGACCTTGGAGTGAACAACAATGCTTTGCCCGAGGATCTCAGGGCACATAGGGGGAGAGTAGATCTGAAATGTATGTCAGTGCTAGACGGGACCTGGCCTTGAATGTGATGACTAGCATCTATTCTAAAAGAGACTGTGCAGCCAGTGTAAGGAAGCTAAGATGGGAGAAATATGGTGAGATTCCTTGGAGCCAGGTAAAGACGATGGAGGGACGTTTGGGACAGACAGGTGTACAGAGAGTTACAATAGTCAAGGCGTGAAGAAATAAAAGCATGGACAACTTTCTTCAGATCAGAGACGGACAGAGAGACAAAGATCTGATTTTAGCAGTGTTTCTCAATAAAAGATTGGATAACCTTCTTTACATGTAACTTTTGATGTCCGCTAGACAGTCGTGAAGCGTGTCTATGCTGGCTGACTGGTGGATGAAGCCGTGTATCGTCGGCATAACAGCACAATTGAATGTTATATTTGCGTATGATATCACCCAGCAGACAGAAGAGAATAGGTCCCAAAAATCAATCATATTTCAATCACATCTCAGTAAGCAGGAAAATATCAATATTATTTGAGGTGATAAAGTCATTGCAGATGAACAATTTGTTATTAAGTGACCTCACATTTAACAGAGCAATTTTAATCTGGATGGGAGCTGTATGTGCAGGAGAAGGCTTATTCAGTGGAGAACGATGTACATGTATCAGGTTGCTAATACTCACCCCAGAGCAATTAGGTTTTCAGCAAACTTTATTCGCAATTGCAACCTTGTCTACTCACAGATTCAGGCCTGATGTTCCTGATAATGGAGTCACTGATTATCAGTGAAACCAGAGAGTGAGGCGGGGGGTTCTGACCTCAGTTGTGTCCCGAGGGCCAGTGGAGAGCATCAGGAACTAAAGGTGTAGGAGAAAAAGTGAATCAATGTTTGTAATATTCGTATTCCTTAATGCTTAATATGTTAATCATGAGAAAGATAGTGTGTGTGTGTGTGTGTGTGTGTGTGTGTGTGTGTGTGTGTGTGTGTGTGTGTGTGTGTGTGAGAGATATATATATATATATATATATATATATATATATATATATATATATATATATATATATATGTGTATGTGTAACCCTAACCCTATATGTATAAGCTACTGGATGTCTAAAATTTCCCTCTGGGATGAATAAAGTA